>OX419604.1:11116943-11119443 GCA_948473455.1 Teleiodes luculella
TGCTATAGTAGCTTATTAACAAGCGGCCCATTCCAACTCATTCCCCTTTTGTCGCTAGAAATTACACACGATGAGCACTTTCGAAGTTTGTAGTGTTGGATATCAAGCCATGCGGACTTTTATTTTAATCTGTTTTACGATTTAGAGAAACAATACGAGAAAATGGTAGATCTTGAACTGTTTTAAAGGTTTAACTTACATGAGGGTTCAACGATTTGTAAAGATAAATAAATAATAGTAAAACTGCACTTCTGAAATTGTGCAACAAATTACATCATGTTATAAAATGTTGTTCACTTGAACTTTCACTTCACTGTTTGTTCACTGTTTACTTGTTTATAAAAGCGACATGAATAGGAGACTAGATAACACAACAACGAGTGTATAGAAGCTTACAAAGTTCATATAATTATATCCGTGTTCACAGTTAGCGGCACACGCAATATTGATTGGTTTAGCTCTGTCCTGTCGACTTGTGTGTGTGTATTTAATAGGCCTTAAGAAGTAAATATTGGCTCAAGGCTAGTGATAGTCATCTGAGAACCGCAATTAAATGTACTTTTATTATTAAATGTAGTTTTTTAATATATTTAACCCTCGGTTTCGGTTACTATAACACCGGATTTTATTAAACTTTCGCGGTCAGTGGTCATGATCACTATCTTAACCTTTATGACACATTTTAGCAGGTTTCCTGCGGTTATTTTATTTTTACGAATAGGTAATCATTTATTGGTGCTTGCACTATGTTTTTTTTAACAACATACAAGCACTATGTTTTTTGCTACATTGAAGAAGAGTTGTGAGTACCTAGAGTAAGGCACTTTTGTCTACCCTCACTCTCATCCTTCTTTGGTTTTATTCGAAGTTACTTAAATTTGAGCCTTATTTTGAGCGTATAATCGTCGACTTGTTGATACAAGACAAGACCTTTTAAAATTTGTTTATGAACCACTAAAGTAGGTCAGTACAATACAAAAAGTGTTGGGCCATCAAACTAGGCTCTATATTTTAGTAAAAGGTCATGGTTGAGCGGTACTTCCGGCCGCAAGACCTGAACGATTATTGCCGCAAACTCCTATGACGTCGCCGACCTCGCATGTCGAGGTTCGAGACACACTCCATTACTTTGGTTAACGTTTTTTAGGTTTCCTAGAAATTACCTGTTTTTTCTCAAAATTTTATTTTATTTATTTATTTTTTATTTATCTTTCGTCTTCTCATCATTACAAGAACCTGCAGCTTATTATTTTTAAAAGCTAGCTTCTTGAAAGGTCTTTTGCCCACAAAATAAAATAAATAAAATGTTTTATGATGTTTTTCTGTGACTACATTGTCGTTACATGCTCTTTCTCATGCTCTTACGCAACACTCACGCTGCACGTTGCGGGAAACAGGACCATTACCGTAATTGTAATTGGCCACTTTAGGGATAGCAGTTTGACCACCGCTCATACTGCTGCATCTGATAAAGCTGCTGGGAAATATAATTCTACCTCAAAATCTATCATTTTGTACTTTATCTGATGAAATAGAGAGAAAATCGGAAACCACCTCAAAACAAAATCAATCATTTTGTGTTTCATCTAGTAGACATGTATGTGTGCTTGAAGGCATTGAAGGCTTCTGTTGTTAGACAGAGGACGCCTTTGGGTAGAAATTGAAATTATAGTGATTCTCATTTGATAGTTTCCAAGCCGACAAATGGCGCAAGCTGCTTGTCCTGGCGAGCATTACCTAGGAAGGAAAGTAACTGAACTTTTTGTTTTGGACGGAACTTGCATGCTATGAAGTTTTATTTTATTTTATTTTGTTTTATTGGTTGGATGCGATAACTTTTGACTGATTTAGACAAAGTTGGACTATTTTCAATAATGTTTTGATAATTTAACATGCATGTTAGCGACGATCTAATCCATTTTCAAATATATCCTTTTATCAAATTATCCATATCAAACATGGAATATAAACTTAAAAATGTTTACGAAAAAGTGAATCAAGAATATAAACATTTTACGGTGAAAATCGTCAAATTATGCTTCTGTCTGTTTGAGGCAGACCGCCTGTCTTCCATCCAAACAATACGATTGAGTTGGAAAGGGAAGTGAAAATGGGGCATTTCGGTTACGGCCTGTAATTTCTCCGGGCCGCTTGTCATTCGGACAGATATTACGAGCTAATGATCACAGAGCCCTGCGACGACGACGACGCCGCGCCGCTTTGATCGTCGGTCCAATGCGGTGTACAGCCGCTCTCACCGGAATAATCGAATTTCCTCGCGTTCTCTAAGTGCTGCGTCTGAGGATATCACGCTCCAATTTGGTATATACCGTAAACCGTCTTTGTATTTGCTTAACATTATTTTATTCTTAAAATAGATGCAATTGAAAAATTTTCAAGTGAAATATAATGTTTACTTACAAACAAAATTACTTTTAAAATCAAATGTTTTTTTTTTTCATTTTCAAATATACGTAATAATAATGCTTTCAGGTTAACG
>OX419604.1:11124443-11294443 GCA_948473455.1 Teleiodes luculella
AAAGTGATTTTCATAGAACATTTCGGGTAATGTTTTGGGTGATGTGTAATGGTACGGGGTGATATCACCTTTTCGAAAGTAATGAGTAATGTGATATGGCATTATAACGTACTGTTTTGCGCATGTCTCAGGAAAGTTCAAGGTATATAGATAAAGTTAACCCTTCAGTGGTGCAATATTATGCAGATGACCATGTTAATTTAAAAAAAGCATGTACTTAGTTTTTTTTCTTATTTCAAGCATAAGTCTCCGTTTTCTTGCCAAATCTGCCTTTTTTTTATTTTTTGGACGGCGTTTGTTTCCCATCTTAGTAATAAATTATTTTCGATTTCGCCGGTGCAATTTGCGATCGCCTAGCGCAGGTCCGTCGTCGGCAAAGGTAAGCGGACGACTGATCAGTGCGGGAAAGTGATGACGCTAAGCAGTGCCGTACGTGTATAACAGAGAAAGGTATGCTGTTGCGCGCTAGAACTAAACAGCGTAAGTGCCAAATTCTTTGGTGTCCATTTATACAAAAAGTAATGCACATAATAAAAATGTTTCGATATGAGACATTAATAAAGTTGAAACCCATACTTATGACCACGTTTCAGCATCCAATTCATTGCCGTTTACCTATACAAAGCGAAAAAAGATAATAGAAGGTGCAACTTTGGCTTAATGTTCTATCGATAAAATTTTCAGCAAACGTGTTTTCAGTGAATAGAGTCTTGAGATAATATGATCAAATAATGTATATCTAAAAATTAACTAACTTACTCTTATAGATTACGAGTACTGACGAGTCAAAGAACACTAAAATTTTCCAGGTGCCGCCTTAACGTCCCTTCCCCAAATGTTTCTTTATCCCAAATGTGACAGCTACGTCGAGTGTTTTTGTCATCAGATTGTTACTTCTAGCGTTTGTTCGATAATCTATTTATTTATTGTATTGATTTCCGTGTACAAATGTCAAAAGTCTTTGTTCAAACGGTCCTTGGGACTCGTGCGTGGGTGGCTTGCTTGGCTCTATGGTACGATATTTTAACGGCCTGAGTGCCGTTAGCAAATAAATAGTAATAATTGTCACTAGAGTTAGAGGCATCTGAACTAATGCTGGTTGGGTTGGTGGTCCGCGGCAATTACAATTTGACGGCGGCTCAGCGTCATCCGGGTCAATTGGCCAGGTTACGTAATACGCTTTATGTCCTTATTAGAATTAGTGTTTGTATGTCTGTGAGCTGTTAACGAACGATGTCTGTGTGTCCTCTGCTTCACTCTGGTGTGTATATGTATTCGATAAACATTTTATCTTACTTCCATATTATATATCTTGATTTCAATAGATCGCTGCTCTACTGCAGAGTTTTTTCACAGTCTTTGTTCATTACATCATTTCAGAATTAATTCTAATTCACGAAAAAGAGAATACCAGAAATTTACTATGTCGAAACAAATTGAAATGAATCGTTTTAAATTTAAAGTTCATATTTAAAAAGTACAATCGCTCTTTCTGAATCTGTTCTTCACTTATGTTCACAATTCATTTCCGAGTTCAAAACATAGCGAAATTTTCTAAACATGAAAATGGAGTCTGGATTGTGTGAGCTATTTCCAATCGATGGCGTGGGAGCGTCGTCGTTTGCGTGGACTGGCGGTCTCGCCACGCCTCGCGTTGACCTTACACCTTTACGGAGCTTTCTGGAGTTAGCGGCTGCTCGATAACGATCTCGTTTGTTTTTAATTGTAGAAGGCTTTCAAATTCATGTACCAGTCAACACGTATCAGTTTCGTTCTACATGACGTGACTTTAAACGTACGATTATGCGGTCAGACATCTTTCGTTTGGTACAATTTTTGGTCGTCGTCGTCGTTTTCGTTTGATTTACATTGAAGGAAGAGATAATAAAGCTGACCAAATTGTAAGTAAATTAGGAAATAATTCAACTAGACATCCGTACCATATGTTACGGATTTGCACGAAGTAATAAAACGCGCCGCTATTTGATAAATTAGTTTTCCACTCTTAGTTGACGTTAAACGTTATTGTATGAGTAAAACTTCGTGAATCTTGTGACACATTAAGAACTAATATACCTACATAATGACTCTACTTTCTAATACCTATATAGAATGCTGACCATTCTCTAAGGCTGTCTTGTCAGCTAGTTAATCCATTAATCTCCTTATAAAAAAGGGTTCAGTCAACTGAGTCGGTCGCGGTTCGCCGCCGCTGGCGTGTCGTCGGTCACCACTACCGCCGCTTGCGACCCAGCCCTGTCTGCTCCTACTCTAGGTTCTATCGTTCCAATATAAGCTTGGCATACGACATTATCTGGAACAATAGCTTGGCAAGATCTGTCCCTACTGGCTTTGTCATTGTCGTCACGATACGCAATTGAGTCATCGGTAAACACCTCTACTTCACGCTTGATCAGCTCTCTCGTACTTACTAGTATAAAATCCATAGACTTCGATCTGCTAATGTTCTTTGTTCATTATTTTTATTACTTACATTCATCGTCTTCCATTTTCTTTTCTATCGATATATTTATTATTAAATGCCTACGTAAATCTCACAATTTGTTCACTGTTGACGAACATTGGGTAATTGGTAATAGTTAACATGTTCAAAGCGGTTTGACGTCGTCTCGTCTCCAGGCGATTAGCCAACAATGGATCGATTCATCTCAAACGAACATAATTTCTGGGTCAATTGTCTTCCGAAGCTCCCATTAACGAGCCTCTGACTCACGCGGTTTTTGTGAATTGTTTTTTGTTCCATCCTTCGTTATGCAATAACCACGTCGTAACAATCGTAATAATGTCTAATAAGACTGTTCGCTATTACTATCGATTTGAATTGTGCAATTAGAGAAATCGTATGATGATTTGTATCGGTCTTTCAACTGTGGAAAAAATTGGTCTATCAACTGTGGAATAATTTTAGTGCTGGCTAGCGTTGATGAATTGTAGATTAAGGATCGCGTGAGCTACTGTATTACTTATTACTATGTTTTCCAATCATGAAAGTAATAACCGGGTCAGGATCTAAAACTAAGTTTTCTTACTTTATTTTTTAGTGATTCTACCACATTCTACGTAGCGTTTAGCCATCGTTCCAGGTACAGTCTAATTAAGACAACTCTTAAGTCATGAAAATATCATCATTAAAAATTGCAGAATGTGGGAAAAAATACAGAAACGAAAGATAATGTTACGAAAGATATGATAACAAAAGTGATAATGAAGTAGCAAATACAACACTTGTATTGTTGTTTTTATATTTTAGGGATTTATAATAAACACCTCTTCTTTTTAGGCGTGCGTGACTAATTCATAGACGTCTTAGATGATTTATCCTTGACAATGTTTAAGGTCATGTCTTTGATAACCTTTGACTTTCGTTGAGTTGGCTCAGCCTTTTAGCTGTAATCTTTATTTATTATTTATAATTTACAAGAATTGTAGTTTTTATTATTGGTCTACAAGACAACTCGCGAAGACGTTCAATGACGTACAAACAATACATCGTTGTTGAAAATGCTTAGGTTTTATTGCCGAAATTAATGTAATTTCTCAAAAGTTGTTGACAAGAAATCTATAAATTCCAGAGTAGCAGTACAGACAGGGTTTAGTAAACAGCGGGCAAAGGAAGAAGCGCGGCTCATTGTCGGCAGTCAACAGCCGGCAGGTCGTCCGCTCCTTGACAGATGTATAAATAATTCAAGTGCGAGCTCTCTCGCGGAAGTGCGCCCATTCTTCGTGTGTCGGTTCAGGGCTGCGAGGCATGCTTGATGATGATGCTTGGATATTTACACACTTCATCAATCTGATTTATCGTGTAGAAAATTTGACCCTCTCTTCCTAGATCTTTCATTGAAAATTTCAATTCATTTTATCATTCTTTAGAGGTAGTTTTTTTTTACATTAGCCTACTTGGTGTCTCACTGCTAGGCGAAGGCCTCCCCTCTGTTACGCGATGAGTCGCGGACTCGCGGTCAAGAGCAGATCTTCCAATCTTAGTTATACGCGTCAAATTATAGAGTTAAGAAATTGATTAGTAAGCTTATTGCATCGAAAGAGCTCGACCAAATCTAATGACACTGTTCTTTTATTGAAGATTTAATATAATCAATCTAATTCATATCAATCTTCAGGAATGTTTGAGTATTGGTAACCCTGCGGCTGTTTACTGTCCGCTCTTCCATACTCTGCCCGTAATCATTCGTTTGAATTGCCTACAACACCACCGTCCGATTAAGACTTGAAATTATATTCGTCTAATTCCGTTTGATTGTAGATGTTCCGCGTTATGCAATATTTGAATGCTCGAATCGGAATGAGTACCGATTACTGTAATGTTCTTTTAAAACACGACACGTAACGACTTATTTGGATTACGCAAAAAATGATTTGTCGAAAACAACCTTCTATGCTGTAGTACAATAAAAAGTGGCAATAAAAAAATTGAAGAAATGACATAGCTGTCGTTTAGGTGTTCAAAAGATTTCTCGAAGATTTTTTGCTACAACTGTTGTTATTTAATCGATCAGGACTATATTATTATGTCACCATACCAACCTATCAACAGCATTGCATTTGCACCGTAAGAAAAAAACAATAAGTAACTTTTTGTAGAGTTTAAGCCATTATCAGTACATTAATATCATGATCAGTACGCTCTTGTAATTCTAATAGTGATAGCAGTCATTAATTAGCCTTTAATGGCCTTCCTATAAATTTTTCACGACCTGCTTGCTTATCGTGTGTTCCAAGTTTAACCTATTTCAAAAAACTCTGGTGTCAGAATTATTGAGCTTACGATAGTAGCCGGGACCAACGGCTTTACGTGCTTTCCGAGGCGTAGAATCATATTTCTTTTCGGATAATCAGATGACGCGGCTTGCAGTGTTCTAACCAAACGGGATTGTGTCACAAAGTGATATTAATTCGACGAGTCCACCGGGTTGCGAACCCAGAACCACCGTGATGTTAGGGGAGAGTTTTACCGCTCAGGACTGAAGATGTGTTAATTTTCGCATGGACTTTCAGTATTTCTTTGGTGTTTCTTATTATTGAGGGCTGTTGTATTATTTGGTGTATGTCGCGGTCGCGTGCAGCCGTCACTGCTGCCTTGCGTTTGTTGTCGCGGTCGGCGACCCCGGGACGTGAAGGCGCTTCTATCACGCCCATCATCGTTGGCTCACCGTCCACAAACAAGTGCCCCTGCCCTGTCTATACTTGAGACTATATTTGCAGTGTTTACCTTCGCTATCTAGAGCTTTTGCAATCATTTTCTTTCGTCTTTCTTTTATTTGATGATCTATTCACTTGTTGCCTTTGTTAAAATATCGGCAGTGTGAAAGCAACGATTTCATTTTGTCTCTTTTGCTTTTCATAATATTCATATCATCATTTTCTTTTTTAAATTTAAAACAGATTCTTGGAATTCACAAGTCGTCGAAAACAAACGTTCTCTAATTTCAGTTCATGGAAATAGATAAGCTAGAGTACAACTCCAAAAATCAACTCCGTTTTGGTTGTGGTTTGGCAGCTATCACACACAGCTTCTTGGAATAGAATCTCATCAGACGGTACTGTTACGAGGTGCTTTGTGCGACCGTTACCATTGCACGTCTATGATATCACATTACTGATGCCAATTGTGACCCGATGTTCTTTTTTCGCTTCGAAACGGAACGTCAATTCACGTCTTTTAATGTAATCGAGATTCTACCTAATGTTATTAAATCAGAAGCATCTTTCTTCAATTTAATCTGAATTTTTTGTGTTGCGCTGCGAGCTGCGACACGATATAATGTATGCCTGTTAGCAGATAGTAATCCAACTGTAATTAGCATTGTAGCAATTACATTGTTTGTCATGTCGTGTCACTTTTTAAAATGAGCCTGATTTGCATGATTGTTGTGACAATGGGAGTTGAGCTCAGTCTCGGACTTTCGATGTAACATTGTCAGTTATTATAGGTATCTAGTCTTCGGACAATTTGTAAATATTTAAATCTTGTCTCATCCATCACTACATCTTAACTACTTGTAGTTATACCGTTTTTTCCTTTTCAGAATATGTTATTTTCTCAATTTTCGTTTATTAGAGATTTGGATTGTACTTATATCATGTTCTTCTTACAAAATGTCTCTTTACCACAAAGTGTGCAAATACTGTTCATTATATCATTTGGGTTTACTTTGTTCGTCCATTACATCTACATTACATCTCGCAGTTTTGCGTCACATAACTTGTTTACATTCTTCGCAAACATCTTGAGCTCATTCATTCTGCCTTTACAATCAAGACTGTAGAATTCTTTCAACTAGCATTTTTTGTATCATCCTAGATTTATTGTCTCTGCTTTTTAAATATTTTCTAGCGTTTAAAGAATATAGGTCGAGTTCATTCTCTACGATAAATGATATCACAACTCACACACAAGGTTACTATTATGTTTAGTTTAGAATAACGTTGAATGTAGTTTTGTAATTCGCAATTGTACACCACTATCTAAACTGTATTTCAAGGATATGTGTATCGTAATGGTGATGTGTGCTTTCGGTTCGCGAATCAGAGCGTGGCGAAAGGGTCAAATCAATGTAGTGCGAAAATGTTTTGTTGCCAAATTGGTCAGTGCCCTTGAGTTGGGTAGTCTGTTGTGTAGTCCCTCCCTTTATATTGCGGACAGCAATTGATCGTGCTCTGAATTTTAAGAATTTCCAAAATGATCAAATCAATTAAACATTTACGTTGTGAATAAAGATGACAAAGAAAATATATGTGTATGTGTGTATATATGTGTAGGTATGTGAATAATTGTATTGTATTGTACCAGTGTTTTCCGCCGGGAGGCGTGCAAACACAAAATTAAATAAGAAAATAATGATTTAAATGAATAACTACCCAAGCAGCAAACTAGTGTTTTCGACGTCAATATAGCAGCCTATTATAAACTTAGAAATTTATAAGAGATGTACAAGAGTTTCAGAAGACGCTTTAGGTTTTATAAAGACCAATTGAGAGTTATTATACAGCTCAAACTGTATAAAGACTGTATTAAGGGGTAAGCAAATTCTTTAGGAATTTAGACAGGATATAAAAACACTAATATAACATTTTAAGTATTCGATTACACGTCAAGCTATTTTTTATCGTCAAAGCTGTACAAAGGCTGCTTAGAGCTTGTGATTTCTACCATATTTCAGCTTAAAGCGTTAATATAGTATCACTAAAAACCTTTTTCTGTACAATGCTCTTTTCGAAAACCGTTCAAAAACCTATTCTTTGAGAGTAATTCTACACTCTTGTCGAACTTAAAGTGTTATGAGTTATGTAGAGGAGAGCGTTGTAAAACTGCAATAATAAATAACACCTACAGTACAGCTTTATTATTCCCGTCGCTCGCTACGTATATTCTCTCGAAATCGAGTTAATATGGTGTTAAAAAAAACTATAATACAGCTTGAATCATAAAAATATTACGTTAAAACTCTAATAACAAGCCAATAGCTGATTGAAATAATCTACGAATCACATTGTACAGCTATTTAACTTAAAATACTATTCAAATATCCTTCAAGCTGCTTAATAAGTTGCGTCCATTTTTAATATTTGATTATCACGATTTAAGGATATTCGTGATTATATGATAGAATATCACACTAACAAAACATTATTACCTAGACTTATAGTTGAAGTTTCTCTTTAAATGTAGTATTTAAATATCAGTTTTGTTTGTAACCTCAAAAATAATAACCTCAAAAGGTACTTAATGTGTTTTAATTGAATTATCTTCTTCGCTATATGAAGATATTTCGCAGGCGCGTCAATAATATTCCATAAAAGTATACTGTATTCACAATAAATATTTCACCGCACTTAAATTTACTTCTATTCATACCCACAAACATAATATCAACATAATCCGACATTTGTTTCAATCTTCATAATATATTTATCGCGCCATTACAAATATTAATATTATTGCGTAAAGTTTTTGTTTTTACTCTTCCTAAATTATTTCCAAAAACTAATATCGTTACAAAGTCTTTTGTAAATAATATTTGTAAAGTTAAAGTTTCCTTCTACACCTTACAACATCTTTAGAGAGATTTGAAGTTTACTTGTACACCTTACAACAGCTCTATGTAGAATTAAATTTTCCATGTACACCTTACAACAGCTCTATAAAGAATTTAAGTTTTATTCTACACCTTACTGCAGACTTTATAAAGCTTTTAAGCTGATTGTACAGCCACTGTACAGCTCTAATAACGGTAAAAGCTGATTAATTTGGGGCCCTTTTTGGTGTTATAATGTCTGTATAAACCCCTCTACAGCCTAATATAGGCTGCTATAAATGCTTGAAGTATAAACAGAAACTTAAATGCAGCTTGTATACAGCCTAATTTGCTGCTTGGGTAAACGATTATTGACAATGTTTATATCACTCTCAACTCAACTCAACTGACTGCACGTAGTTAACTCTTCAATGATGCAAACTGAACGATATATATTTTGCATAGTTTTTTCACGTTAATATTCATTCATCAATAGTCATTCGCAAATTATCGTTTCCCTTTCACTCCTGAACTACTTGTCTGATTCTATGTTTTTATCTTCTTCGTGAATCACAGGGAACGTAATTTTTAATTCTTCACATTTTGTATTTCTTTAAAGTCAGTTGTCCATACTGTAGTACATGCGACTGTGTCATCTAAATTCGTCGTAACAAGTAATAAATTATAAAACCGCGGATTTTCGCGATGCGTGAGTTGTTCAGAGATGTGTCTAGGAGATATTAATCTGGCGGCATTAGTCATGCGCATGTGTTGAATTAGAGCACAAAGCGAGTGGTATTGTCGTTTTGGCGCCCCGCTGCCCTTGGCATTATTGGCGGCGCCCGCGCACCGTCACCGCTATCGGCCGATGACATCACCCGCGGTCGCCAGCCGCAGCCGCAGGCCGCAGCTGCCCATGTGCACTCTTTAGGGGCTTCTTCTTTTATACATCAATCTTTCTATGATACTTTACATGAAACATGGAGAATTGGACGGAATCTTTCCGCACTTTTAAAATATATTACTTCTGTAAGAGGTAAGTAATTTCAAGTGAATATTGTTTTCTTCTTGGTCCTTAATAACAAAATTGTTTTTTGGACAAACTACTAACAGACTACTGTTAGTGATGTATTCTGTGCGAATCTTTTTGTCGACGTTTCTGCAGTATCAGAAAATATTAATCAACATTAATAACTATATTAGAGAACCGGCAAATATTACTTACGTTCCCTCCACTTAAAATAAATGTATTTACGTTGCGAAATTATCATAAGACCTAGTTTGTGCAAGCTGTGTTCATTATGCATGCTGCATGCAAAATGTGTTTGCTTTAGTTAGATTGTAGCAATGTCCAAACCCTCGCGTTCTAGATAACTCGTTACTCGTACTTAAGATAAACCTAGTTTATTCTTGGATTTCTATAGGCTTGTTGTTCAAAGAATGGACTACACAGTGTTATGACTACATGAGCAGTAATCTGCCGTGATGTTTACTTTTTTAATAAATGTATATTTTAATTCTTATGCTTATCGATTCCAGGGAATTCTTTTGTATCTCCGTTGTTTTTGTTTCACTCAAACGTGTGTTTAAAATAATTTGAATCCACTCAGAGAGATCATTCTGTTTGACATTTATTTAGCATATTTTATCATAGGTATTCGTACAGTCAAAATCATACAATCAAATTTACGATGAAATTATTATTAGTATAGCCTTTTAATCCAGTTTGCATTATATTATGTGGCTTCCATTCCAGTTTACTGTTGTGCTCGGGCTGGTTGCTTATGTCATCCGGAGCTTATGTCATCAGCGATGTGTCTTTTATTCGTTCAACATTGGATTCTAGGTCTAGGCTAGGTTGCCGCTTTATCAGCACTCTACTCAAACTTGTCGTGACTAATACTTCTTTAAGTATTGATGTTATTTGTTTTGCGTGGTCGTGTAGTTATTCCTGTATTTGCAAAATTCATTATATGGTTATCAAAAATAGGTTCCTTAGCTAGCATACACGAGTATAAATATGTTTATTATTAATAGATGCTAACAAATAGCTGACAATTAGAAAACTTTATGGTTTGCCGATTTCAATAGATTTTATGAAGCAGTAAAATACAGCTGCGATCAAAATGGATGTTGTAACAATGGTGCCAGGATGTGGTTACGAGGCTTCCAAGTTCCAGCCAGATCAGACAGTCGCATTTCTGCCAACCGCCGGCCCGTGAAGTATCCCCACTGGCTGTACTGTTAAAATTTAACAGTAAAATTTAGCAATAAATATTTAATATTTATTTTGGGCCGCAGGTTGTCTGGCGCTAACAATTCCTGTCTACCTTACACAGGTTACACAACGATACTTTGGTCATTTGGCTAAACTCAGTCTAGCCTGGTGCTATTATAACTATAGTAAAACAGGTTAGCAAATATAGACGATCGTTATTAGTTATCCTTCGATACTTATTTCTTTACAAATATTCAAAAGCTCTACCCGTCAGGCTTGTTAGTTCTCCCATAAACCTAACGTTGTAGTTGTAGTCCCTTAACGCACTTGTTGCAGCAGACTCGTTGAGTTGACGCGTCTCGATTATTGTCCCTGTAACGACGCTAAGTGCCTCATGATGCCGGTTATTGAGTAGCCGGCTGTGGTCAACCACAACTGATTATTCCATTACCAATCCGTTGTGTTTTACTACTAGTTTCTGTACGCTTTCAAATATGTTTTCCTCCGTCTGAATTTTGCTTATCTAACTATTTCATCTAGATTTTCAATTTCAAACTAGGGACATCGATTTCCTCTGTAGGTACCTTTATTTTGATATCCGTGACACTGGTTCATAGAAGAAATATCGAATTAGTTTCGGCTGCTTTGTCTCAGTTGGATCGGCCTCGAACCCGGTCATTTGCGTTTCACAAATCTGCTTGATCCAGTGAATTATGTTTGTTAGAATCGCGAGGGGCGCCACGCCTCGGAACTATTGCTTGTTTATAGTGGTTTTTACCATCAAATTACGTTGATTTAAGTAGTTGTTTGTTCTTGTCTAAAGGGAAATACAATTCTTAGAATGCCTAACTGGATCATCCCTCATCAAATACTTCCTTCAAATTGAAGGATTGATTAGAGTACTAGTTTCGGTATACAATACACGGTCGGTACCCTATTTGATGTTATTCAGATTTTACCACCAGACCTACCAGCAAAGTGATGTCTCGTATTAATGAATCGCATGCTACATTAATCCTTTGCTCCTTCCTCCTTTATGAATGCAAAATATGACTTTGATTTTTTAGGAGTTTGTTTTGTTACTTTACTATTCAGATGATATAACAGCGGCCCAGCACATGAATGAGTTACGGTTGTCTAGCGTAGTAGCGCCCGCACTCTAGTAATTCGACGAGTTTGTTGCCAACCAATGACGTCACTAGGCGACCTCTCCCCGAGCATAGCATTGTCTTGGCCAAGTACTTTTAACTATAACTAGGTCCACATTGTGCAAATGTTGCAAATTTCAAGCTCAATTCTTAAATGCCGGGTGACGGTGTAAATTGAGAACAACATTAAAACGACTTATTTTAATACTCACGTACACTTTTCAGCAGTTCCAATGTTAACTGATTGATCAATCATGACATGAATAGTGTGCTTTGTACGCAGCTAGTGTCTTTCTCCAATGGATTAATTGAAGAATGGTTTCATTTGTGACACATGAAAATGTTGTCACAATAACTGTCCAGTTCCGTCGCATCTGTACAGCATTCAAGTGAGTTGTACCAGCTGATGCATCAGTACGTCCGGTCGGCACATTGTTGCAGTAATGGAGTGTATGGTACAGAGACCAGGCAATGCAATGGGCGGCCAGATCGCGGGGGCGATATCACCGCTCCGCCGGCCCTGGTGAAAGAGCTTTTATGCCATATCATTATGAACTTGTTACAAATTCAACTCCGCTCTGAGTGAGATATAATCTATATAACCGAGTCTATAGCTTATGTATAATAAAAGGGTGATGTAGTCATAACAGGTAATAAAGTGTAAACCTTGAAGCACATAGCAAACATTTATAAAGTCATCCAAATGAAAATTTTGAGCGTCGTACAAACAGAACCGGCCGCAGTGTTTCGGAAGCGTTAAAACAATGACATCATTAAGTTGATGTGTTTCGATGACCTTGTAGCAGGTGGTGCGACATTGACGCGAGGCGGAGTGAAGCGTGATGCTCGTAAACAAATGCCGGTCTTGTGATGATAATGAGGCAGACTGAGACTGGCTTTGCCATTACGAGCACGTTCTATGGAGCAATTTACATTCCAACTAGTTTTCATATACATACTTGAAGCGTTATCTAGTCAAATAGATAATAGGTTTTCCTCCTTATGCTGCCTCTATGAGTCATGCGTTGTGCGTTATGTTGACTGTGTTTTCTTTATTTGCAGGTAAGGCTCGCGGGTGTATCGGTTGCATTGCAGGCAATCAAGCGCACTTTTATGATAGTAATGTGAGTACTGAGTGAGTGACATGTAATTGTCGAAAGTGGCCGTCTACGTGATGAATAGAGGCTGCTATTACCTCGAGATGAAAGTTTGCAAACTCAGTAATGATCTCCACAACATCCGGCTACTCGTGGTTTTTTAATTCTCATTTGCTGATGGTAATTGTGCTGCATGATCCGACATTAAGGTTATTATTAATAATTAGATTGCCAGTTGGAATAGTCAGATATCGCTCGAAGCCGCCTGCCTGTTATTTCTTTTGTAATTTGGCGATAGGAGATTGCCTTCAGTACGAAAGAAAATAAATGTGATACGTTGATGTGAAATTGTATGATACAATGCAGTTTCGGATATGAAGGAACTTGATCAATTTGTTTTAGTTTCCGATATCCATCATAGAAGAAAATTACCTCAACTATTTCTTTGTCTCTCCTGCCCGCGACCAAAATATCTTTTTAGATTTCTTGATGCGCGGAGTAGATTAAAGTCTTGGCACGAAAACCAGATCAGTGATTGATCTGATCGTTTCCAATCGAAAGTCACTGGCTCTAAAGTAACTTCAGTAGTTTAGCAACGCCACCGGCCGCTCTGACTCTGGCAAACAATTTTATATTCTGAGAACTAACTTACTTCAAAAGAACGTACAACAACGTTGCGAATGATTTGGTTTCGAAATTAGAGAATTGTGAGCCTGTCTGTACGTTTTCATACAAAAGAAGGTAACGTTTTGCTTCCCGTAAACATCGACCATTTTTCATATATGTAAAAAACAATCCCTATTCTTATAATTCGAATCCTCTTATATCGTTACATTGTCTTTTAAAACGATACTAAATATTAAAGAAATCGTACGTAATTATTGTGAAAGCATTGAACCTGCGTTCACACATTTGGGAGTGTATTAGGACATGCGGGTGTAATATTGTGTGTGTGTGGGTTGTGGGAGCGCGGTGCGCCCGCGCGCCTCGGGAACTGAGCTCATCCGGCGACCTCCGCTCCTCATCTCTGCATATTTACAAATTGCACGCCTGCCTCGTCGCCTAGTGCCTACGCAACCTACGTTCTAGCTTCATTCTGAGACGAGTTTTCACATAATAATAATATTTTATTTCATTGGTCTATGGTTGAAATATTTCTGTATGTGCCGTTCTTCTCCGCCACAGATTATTCTCCGCCAACGACCGACACCTTCCAGAAGTGTCTATTGCTGGTTCTTGGTATTTATTTATTAGCTCTGACGTCGAAACTAGTTTTTTGAAATCTTACTCCGAATAAAAACCTTATGATTTTCAAAGATTTGTAGAATCACATTGTGTATCACTTTGTGGAAAACGTAATTATTATTCAGTATTTATTATGGTATTTATAGCCTTGTCTGTACCGTGAAAGCAAGAACCTGAAGTGCGATTAGTCACAGTCGCAGAGCTCTCAGTGCGGCCGCGACGGACACATTGACAAACGAGTCGCCGTGATAGTCTGGGACCGACAGCATCCTTCTGAACCCCGACCTCGCGTTTGCAACGCGTCCTAAAAACAACATCAATATGTTTCTTAAATACCTTTTCTCCGACATCAGATTCACTATGAATAGCATGTTCGAAAACCTAACTAATTACATTTTTAACCTTTTTGTTTCTGCCGGTGAAAGTCACAGCATTGGAGGCTACGTAACCTGTAAAACAAAAGAGTTAAGTGTGTGATAATTGTGTTGCGTTTGCGCTCTGGTGTGGCGGTGTGATGGCTGCCTCACGACTGCGTTAGCGCTATTAATGGCCTGTCTCGATCCGATCGCTCTCCGTGATCTAGGAACTCTTCTCTTTATATCTCTCCGATACAGATACTTTCTCTACCAGCCGAGGTAGCATGAGGTATTTAGAGGGAAGAAATTTGAATTTGAAGTTACATCCTTGTCACAGCGCTTCATTCTACCAGGGCACGATAAACAGATTCATTTGCTACCAACCAACTACTATATTACTTCAGCCTTCAGTTCACTACTGAACTAAGAGCTCTCCCTTGGTCTCCCTTACCAATACTTACCATAGGTCACGCTTGTAGTAAGGCGAGCTGTCTCATTGTCATTCATTCTTTTTTTGTGTTCCGTACTTCAAGAGGAAAAAATAATATGTCCCTTTGTCCTTTTTTACCTTTTTCATAAGTAAATAAATGTGTCTGTCCGTCCGTATAGCACAGCCAATTTTCACCGAAATGAATGAATGAATGATGCATTTATTCAAATTACTCGTATGTCCTCCATCCTTAGTCAAAAGTCATTTACAGCAGAGTAAACTCGCAATAAAGCATTGATGGCGCGATTGGCTGCCAGATACAACACAACCAGCTGACATAACACACTCACCCCATACTTCGTCTATTGCTAGTGCTCGTTCCCGGGGAATGAAGCTTTCCAATGCATTTTTACTACTTTGTTTTGTTTATTTGTATTGACCGTCTGCACCGCGTTACTTTTTAGTTGTTTACCGATAAATATTGAATGTTTCTATATTCGTTACAAAACATTCTGGAATATCGTATAATAAATACTTCTGTTCAGCTTGCAGTTTCATTTGCGTCGTTAGAATTTCCCAATAGAATTTCGAGAAACCCTTTCTTCGCTTGCTTATTTTATATTACCTATAATAATATAATAGACTTTTTGACTTAGAAGTTTTGCTTTGCCTTAAATGATTATCAGGAAGTCAGGTAATAGGAGTTAGCCAACTAAATATTTTACCCAATACTCTGAATAAATGACCTAAAAGAAACTGCTCAATAATCTAGCCAGTTATCTCGATTACTATAACTATATAATTTACTGATTCCTAACGTTGTTGTTGTGGTGCTAGTAGCGAAGCGGTTTATGGTGGAGAAAATGCGCCATTACCGCCGCCTGAATAATCGCCATGCTGCCTCTAATAGATGGCCGGGGATTAAAATAAATCGACCCAGATCTCTCACCGCTTCCAGCTTTCGATGCAACAGAAGGTGATCCAATTCCACATGATGGGAAAGATATGGAATAATTGCAGTCTATTTTGTTCTTATCACGTGGTCAAAGTTAATGTTTCTAAGAAAAAATACTAGTAATATAAATAATTACGGTTACTAAATTTGAATAGAAACACTTTAAGTCTAACTAACCCCACTCGTTTACACTTCGCCCTTTACAGGAAGTAATAAAAGCGTGAGCGTGCTAATGTTTTTCTAAAATACTGGAAGTCCGTCATCTCATCTTCTACAACTGTATTTTATTTTTCTTTGGGAATAATTTCTTTCTAGTAAGTTTTCATTGTAGAGCCCTCAGACCGTCTTTATTCTCAAAACATTATGATTATGAATTTTTGACGTAAAGGTAAAAAACACATTTTCACATTCAATTTCTTTTACAATATAACCGTATGTGTGAGTAGGTATGAATGAGGCTATAATAAACTATGGTTTTATTCTCTTAGCAACAGCTGGAATGAAAGCAACTTGTTCTCGAAGTAAGTCGCGTCGCGGTTCGGAGGCGGAAAGATTGTTGCTGGCCGGCAATTTGCGGCGCGATCGGACCACGCCGACCACCGACACCACATGCTTCAATAATGTTACCGCTTTTACCAAACTTCTCATACCATGCCCTTTTGATAAAGACATAATATCGCCAAACTGTTACGATCAATAAAATTAAAACATCGGCATTCCTAATCCTAATAGCATTCGCTCTGATGACCTTGCGTATTTTGCAGATGGCCAGAGCGGATGACTCGCTACTTTTTTATATGAAAATGTGCGTTCAAGCAAAACTACAGCATATCAGAAACACGTAATGTCAATTTCAATTCGTTAACATTGTTTTCGCATGCGTGGATGACGTAATGGTGTGTTGTCATTATACTATTGTACAAATTGGCGAGATGCTTGTGGCGATAGTGGTGTGTGTTCACAGCTGTTCGTTCAGTCTCTGGGCTTGGCCTACCTACGCGATAAAATTTATTGCCTCTGATACCCGCCTATGGAAAATACACTTTTCCTTTCGTTGAATGGTGGTCATAATCCATAACTCGAGAAGTACAACATATTTAGTACACGCTTGTACAGAACTGGTTATCGTGCATTTCTATAGATTAAAAACGCATTCAAGCTATGTTTGTCAGCTATTTGATATTTATTACACAGGTAACATTATTCCATGTAAGTATTGGTATTTCGGGTAAAAATACCCATATCGATATAAATAATTTGAAAGAATGTTTCATTTTAAAGGCGACACTGTCGAATGGTCAAATAGATTTTTGCGTAACCACGCACTCAGCAGCGCACGGGCACGTATAATGTTTCATTGAAGCGTTTGAAAGCCCTCGGGAGGAACCGAAGCAACCCAGTAACTACCCAATAGCCGCGCACTCGCGACTCACTCCCGACGACCTTGCCGATGCCGATACTACTCGAGCACTCCCGGGAATTGCAATAGCGTTACATTGTTAGCGGAATGTCTGACTGCACGTTCTATTTTGGAGAGCATCATAGGTTATTATTCCGACATCAGGGTTTGAGAGGTAGGTTAACCTCGAACGAAACCCACTCAATAAGAAGAAGAGACTTCTGCTCCGATCTTTGGATTCTAATTTTTTGTTTGGTTATTTTGAGTCCACTTGTTATCTTTACCTAAATCGTTTCTGTATGTTCGTTTTGTAATAGTTTTATATCTGACCTCTTTATATTGGAATTTTTTGGTTGATTGTTGTTGTGAATGGCATTATTTGATACCAGA
This sequence comes from Teleiodes luculella, assembly GCA_948473455.1. NCBI lineage: Eukaryota > Metazoa > Arthropoda > Insecta > Lepidoptera > Gelechiidae > Teleiodes > Teleiodes luculella. The sequence continues at coordinate 11,141,736 of OX419604.1, forward strand.
GGATCGGTGAACATTCCTGAATATATTCATTACGTATTCCAATTCAATAATACATAGTTCATAGGTATGTACAACATATTGCTCAATGACTTCTTATCTAAACGTTAACGTTAAAAACCGTTGCGGCAGCCACCTCATAACCACAAATAAACCACAGGCTGATATTTCGAAACATGTGTGCGTGAGTTAAATGGTCATGTTGGCGACAGACGTGTTTGTGAGAAAAAAACAAGGAACTGCTTGCGACATGTCCCAGATAGCACAGCTTTGGGTGCGACCACGTTCACTACCGATCCACGGAAAAGTTGGTCAGGCCTAGGAAATTCTCTTACTCGTTACACTACATATTTGTATGTAAATATCTTGTTGAAATTGTCTGCTTTTTGAGATTTACTCTGGTTTTGTCTGTAGATTATTGACTGGCATATTTTGTAGGTCAGTAATAAATATTGTTCGATAAAAATCCACAGAAATAAGTCAAAATTGCGTTGAAAAGACACATCGATCGTAACAACAACGTGCGAAAGAAGGGTGTCAACGCGAGTAATTGCTCTATTTTTGTTGATATTTATTATTAAATTCACGCTCCCCTCGACTCGTGGCGCTTCATTCATATGCTATATGTATCAAACAACTTCAATAAAAAAAGAGTTTCTCAATTAATATTATCGTATTATACAATACAATACAGTACAAAAATACCTATTTTATTGACACGAAATACAGAAATACAACACAATAATACAGAAAAATGCTAACACAATGCCCAGTTTAAACAGTAAATATTTTATGATGTTATTTAATATTGTAAGAAATGCTAAATTTTCACATGCTGTATCGGGGCTTCCAAACAAATAAGCAATTTTTGGTAGAGGTGTTAAATGTTGATGTTTGTGTATGTTTGTTATAGTGCGATTGCTTACCAAAACTAATTTCTATAAGCCTTTTATTATCTTGAGTTTAGGCTTACGTAAACGCACGTCATGATAGCAGACACGATTTAGGTACTTATATGAATGATAAAACTTCGCGTCATACCTTAGCGATGAGTAATCGCACAAAATATACATTTGGCTAAACGTTATGTTCATTATCATAAGCCTTAACGGGTCCACGAATACATTATACGGGTATGATAAACAAATTATAACATACATCAAATTAAAATACACATACTTGCAGTCCAATTTAAATTTTAAGGACACGTTACGTCCAGTTAGGCAATAAAGAGAAACATAAAAATGTGAAGATTTTTGGTACGATTTATAACACACAAAATAATTATGATTCATTAGTTTTATAAGCTACTATTATGACGTTTGCCTAACTAGAGCCTTAAAAAATACTTAAATGATCAAGACAAGACCAGCCTTGAGTTTTAGAATCAGCACCGATGTATATTTACAGTTGGATATAATATATAATAGCATTGTTATTTTATTACTCACGATGTTATAACATGTCGTAGTCGGAGATGTTCATAGGCCGACACACTTGTAGCTGTGCTTAATGCTTATTTCAAAGGTAGGGTTACCTACCTACCAGATCTAAACATCAAAATCCTGTAGAAAATACCAGACTTCAGTACTTAAAATAAAAATACCTGTCAATTTGGAACACTATATTCCTATTCCCTGTATAATATTAAATTCTGGGTGAAAATATTGATTTTATATGAATTCTTATTTATGTCATTAATCTTATCTTATGGAAATTGATGGCTAAGATTTCCCACCCACCATACACATACCGGACAGTTACTTATATTATATTCCGTATGGCAACCCTAATTACAGAATACATAATATTTGTAGCTGTGAGTTTTTGCGTAGAGTGAATCACGCTCGCGTCAGGAGAGACTGGTTTTTGTACCGCATTCAGTTTTTGTGGGAGGGTTCTTGATCTCTTACTCCGGTTGCTGTAATAACTATGGTAATAGTGATCGATGGTTGCGTAATCATGTATTCGATTGGACGTGGTCATTGTCGCTTCAAGATAGCTGCAATTTTACATCACGACCACGATTTTTTTAGAAGTCTACTTTATCCATCCCAACCCTTGGTTCACCCCATTCCTCTGTAATACTAAAGTACAATATAAGTCCACTCAACAACTGCATGAATCTGAAAAATGCGTCTCCCTTGGGAAGATTTTCGGCTGTTGGCGTGGTTTAGTGGGACTGAAAAAGAATTGAGATATTATTTTCATTTTGAATACCTACGTCGTAGGTCGTAGGATTATTGCATTATCTAGCACTAGTGTTATTAATTTTCTGTCGCTACTTTTGGTTGATTTATCCGTTGACGTGATATCTGAAATGTAACTGTATTTTGGCAAATAAGTATAGATATTTGAATTTAGATCGTTTAGCCTTTGAATCAATGTCACCCTGAGCATGCTTGCGGGCCGGCTTGATTGTCGGTATGTGGGTCATTGTCATTGCTGCGCCATTTCTCATGGGACGGGGCAGAGATCACCTGCATACCATGACTTTTTTCTCCTTCACGATGTTTTTCAATATCAACGCGCTAGGCCGTGGTCTTAGGCTCCCTTGAGCCGCCCCCTAGACGCGTTGGTATATGACTTTTTTTGGGGTAGAGTCTTCTGCTCCCCCGCAAGTCCGGTGAAGCTTGATTGATCGTACCTTTTCGACACAAGCGTGGGTCAATTCAATTTTACTCTAAAATTGTCTGTATTCATCGCCATAAAAGAATATGTAACTGACTTAACTAAGTGATGTAAACATCCTAAAGTAAAAATAAATGCTTTGAACTTTGAAATTTAATTTGTACCTACTAACACTTGAGTCTTAGTTACTTTAATAAATAAAATTTATTATTAGTATTGAACCTATTTCTCCCAGCACTACCAGTAGGTACTATTATTTATTCTGTGCCAGCACAAAGTTAAATGTAGACTGTAGTATACATAAAATAGTTAATATTGTGCATCTCTGTTATCAGTGCCAACAACAGATCGCACAGTGTTGCAAAGAGCGTTACCCCCGTGTCTATGACAGTGTTTGTGTTTCGTAGTGTATGTTGATGACTTCTCGTATTTGTAAATGCCAGCCGTGAGAGTAGCGGGAGGCAGGATGTTTTCTTTGCTGTGACATTAACGTCTTCGCATAGTAAAACATCGTAAAGATACGGCTATTAACACTCATGGATGAGCGGCTACTCTAAACATTAGGTAATGAAATACTTCATATTTTTCGTTCAGGACGAGAAATTAACGGATCTGTTTTTGATTGAATGATTTTATTTCGCTTGCAACCCAAATTTAAAAACATGACAATATGTTGTAGTGTCATCGCCTGTGCATCTGCAATAATAGATGATAGAGAATGATAGAGAAAGCGACTTTGTTTTATACTATGTAGTGATATTGAACATCGCATCATAAGTGTGGAAGTAGTGGCTAAATGCATCACAAGTCTAAAACTAAATTGATACTGTAATCGTTGATGACTAATAAACATTTTTTAATGATTATTAAATCACTACTTGAATTATAGATTTCTGTAAGGTTACGCCTGAATCAATCAAGCATATTATTTTGTCTGCTATCAAAAGCCTTTCAGATACAGGGATAATTGAAGTGGATTGCAATTTGAAATAAGTGCTGCTTGCAATAATAGCCAAAGCTCGTCTGTATTGTGTGTCCGAAGATCGTCAGCAGGCGCCGTCAACCTACCTCAACCGCAGTGAATGCGGAAGCCCGCTGGATCAAGCTCCAGGCACCGGGCCGGTCGGGTGGTCGGGCGGTCGGGTGGTCGGGCGGTCTGCTCGCCGGGCTGGCCGGGAGCCAACTCTTGGTATATTTAGCGCGCGCCGCGGCGGCCTGTTCCTTCTGTACCTATTAGCCTTTTTGGTGACACCGTTTATGGCCGTTTAAGGAAGTGGGAACTTCAGGCGCCACAACTTGGTTTTGTTTTTTGTGTTGTTTCTGTTGCGTCTACGTCGTGCATATGTCAGTTCACTATGTGTGGATTTAATTTCTTTTAGTTTTTAGCGGTTTTAGTAAGGGAAGGACGTTTGGTTTCACGCGTCGTTTTTATATTTTTACTAGCTTTCCACCCCGCGGCTCCGGCCGCTGTAACAGTCTTTCCCGTAGGATTGAGAGCTTTTTCCATAGTAAATGTGCCTATGTGTTATTCTGATGTATGAGCTATTGTACAGTTTTATTAAAATCAATGGATACTATACTACTGAATGCAGTAATTTTTTAAAGAGTAACTAACATTCATACAACCCTCCCTCCATTCTCACGAACTTGCGCGTTTATAATATTAGCACATATTGGTTGGATTACTAATTACCATTTTTGTCTAAAACCAGTCGTTAAATTCAATGTCTAGCAAAGTTTGAGTACAGCTACTTATAAAGATACAGGAATTGCAATTAGAAATAACGCTACCCGTGTTTACTTTAGGATTGCATTTGTCCTGATATCGATTAAGAATTAAATAGTTTTAAACATACATACTATCAACAGTTTGTAATCAATCATCTACTTAGATGACACATTGATGACTCCTTCAGCAAATATTGTTACCTAATGGATTCCAAGCAATCTAAGAAGCGGTACTGCATCAAATTAGACTCGAACAGTAGAGCTCTTTGTAATGGACGCTTTAATCTAACGAGAGGAGCTTTACTTGGCGGATCCTCGCACGCGCATTGCATTGCACCACTCCAGTGACTCCACCGCGCGCATTACACGCGCGTGCGCACAAATCATTCCACCTCCATTCCGCAACACACTGATGCGCTGTGCTGTTCTACCAGCCTTTAATCTGGCTTTTTTCATCTAATTGATGTTATCCAACAAAGTTTGCTTCTCGCTATTTGACGGCCCCGTAGCCTAGTTGGTAGTGGGTCTGCCTTCTATGCACAGGGCCTTGGTTCGAATGCTCAGGGCAAAGTGTGATGAGCACTTGTGTTTGCCTTGTGTCTGGTTGTTTTATAATATTTATGTAAGTATGTATGTATATCAGCTGTCTGACACCAATAGCTATTGTGCCCGTAGTATGCGTAGATTGGGATTATATGGCCGTGTGTGAGATGTCCGTCCGTCCCATATATTTATGTAATGGATTACTTTTATTTGGATGGAGTGGTTCTTCAGTGATTTGTGCCAGTCTGGGCTATCTGGCACAGAATAAATAGATACTTATAGAATGGACGAAAGATGTCTCGCAGCAATGATACCACTACCATTCCGGAATACAATGTTGCATTGGGCTATCAGCATATCTTCTTTAATCTATAGCGATGTTATTTATTATTAGTCTGCTTCGAATTATAAATGCGATATTTGTAACGGATTTTGATTTCTATAACCTTTTAAAAAGACATTTAGTCATGGAAAGGTTAATGTTGTTAGAAATCTAATTGAATCTAATTTGCTTTAGAGTCGCAACAAGCCTAAAGTAATAAAATGTAATATACAGTCATAAATAATACACACGTAGTAAATAGTAATAAACCCCACGAACGGCTATCAGTTATTATGAGTCAAGCAAGTATTGCATATAAGAACTAAGTACTGGCTATTTGCTACCACCGGCAGTATTTTTTATAGGGATGCCTCGATACGCCTTTTTGCCGATACGATACCGATACCGATACTCTTATAAAAATATCGGCGATACTGATACCGATACCGATACGCTTATTCAATTCAAAAAGGAAGGTAGAATAAATAAAACACAATTGATGAATAGTTTTAGTAATCAAAATTAACAGTCACTAAGATTTTTATTTAAAAAACAAAGTATTCTTTAGTTTTGCGGGCAAAGAAGATTTCGCAAGTCTATTTGAATAAGACCAGCGGTGTAAAATAGTCTGTCAGATGCGACAGAACTCATTTGGAAACTAAAGTACTTCTGTGCCATTTTTTTCAAGTTTGGGTATAAGACATGGCGCCAGAAAACGAACGACGAAAGTATCGTTGAATCTGCCATAAAAATATCGCCGATACCGATATATCGGCAAACCCGAAGTATCGCCGATATATCGGTATCGGTATCGGTATCGGATGCATCCCTAATTTTTTATATCCTAAACGTAACATATTTATTTATATTGTGTTATTTAATATTATTATATTTTTTATAATAGTTATAGATTTTTAATTAATAATTAATACCAATTTAATTTAATGTGATAATAAAATATGAGTCATCATCATCATCTCAGCCGAAAGACGTCCAAAATATGAGTATTATACCTAAAGTTTTATTATTATTACAAAATTCAACAAAATATTTTTTGGATCACTTAATGACGTCATTTCCGAAGTATTTGTATGATTTTTAGTCATACACGTGTTTATTTATTCAGGGCGTAATCACAATTTCACCGAATTTCCTCCAAATCCGTTCAAAGATGCTCGAATTGTCCGTGACACACACACATAATTTCTTATTCTATTCTCTAATAATAACTGTAGATATTTTATTTCGCCTAGATTTTATCCATGGATTTGTTTTTTATATGACCGCAAAGTTTCGTTGGTATTTACAAATCATATCGAATATATTTATTTCGGACAAGATTCATTATATTATTTTCGCCGTGTTGTAAGTTGTATTAACATCGTTTTAACAAAGAGGCCAGTGTGCTAACAAAAAAGTGCTTCATATTTTCTCGAGAGTTCATAATATCTTATTATTATGTTATGTACTAGTAACTAGCTGTTTGCCCGCTGCTACGCCCGCGTTGGGTTTCGACCTTTTCGTAGTAATTTTTAACTAAGTACTACACGGGAACTCTTTAAATTTTCGTTGGCCGGGGATATTACCACCATGTAACATTCATTCAAATCAGTCTAACAGTTTCGGAGATAAGCCCTGGTCGCGCGAATATTTGAAAATGTTTCCTCATTTTGCATTACTTATTTATTAGTTGCCTAACCGCAAAAAAAGCTTTGCGGTTTGAAAACTCATTTATATTATATTTTAATAGTATTTATTTAACATTTGTTGCACACAAGAAACATTATTAGATACACTGCACAACATTAAAAAAGACGACACTACACGATTTCTTGTGCTTTCGTGCTCCTCAAAATAATTTTAATCAAAAACGACTTCTGCTTTAGGAGAACCAGAGTCACCAACTTAGCCCGAAGAATAGCTAAACTTAAGTGGTAATGGGCTGGGCAGGGCACATTACGCGTAGAACCGACGGCCGTTGGAGCAGAAAGGTTTTTGAATGGCGGCCGCGCGCCGGAAGAAGTAGTGTGGGTAGGCCCCCCACGAGGTGGAACGACGATCTGGTGAGGGTCGCGGGAAGCTGCTAGACGCGGGCAGCGCAGCACCGATCGTTGTGGAGATCCTTGGGGGAGGCCTTGGTCCAGCAGTGGACGTCTACAGGCTGACATGATGATAAGATAAGATAAACTTTATTTCAATAAACTTAATCTAAAACACAGAAAAAGGTATAATATAAAACAATTGGACAAAAATATAACATAACATGATGCCTAAACTAAGTATTTACTTGTATCTTAGGCTGATGCCTAACTTGTATCTTACTCTGATGAGTAAAAGATAAAATTACAGTTCATAATTAAAATAATGATTTTCATTTAAAGTATATAAATTAAGCTAGGTTTTACAATAAAATTTAAAAACTATAAAACTAAAAAACTAAAAAGACTAAAAAACTAAAAAAAAAACTAAAAAAAAAACAAAAAAAAAACTAAAAAAATAGATGAACTAAAAAAAGATGATGATGACTTCTGCTTTTAATACTAATACAATACAATCTAATTCAGTATCGCACAGCGCCGATTATTCTATCCTAGAATAAACCTAGTAGTTGCTTCTGTTTCTATCGAGGCAGTCCTTGTACTTGTAGGGTCGAGTCGAGTGCAGACAGCGGAGTAAACCAACCCTCGTAGCATGAAGTCTATGACAAGAGTTCCTTGCACATTGAACTGTCAAAAGGCTGAGAGAAACCCGCCTTATTGATACATCCTCATGCTAGCCCAGGGCAGGCGGGCCTGGGTGTGTAGAGCACTAAAAGAATACCTAGTCTGTTAAGAGTTACGTGTGAAAATTCCAGTGGTAACAGCAATTGATTTATTTAATTGTCCCGGCGACCTATGCCCGTCACCCGCTAACAAGCCAGCACCAGAAGGGGGTATAGTAAAGCGCAGGCCAAGCTGAACATGCGCCTTGGAATTCTGTCTCTTATTCAACGGACATAAGAATGGTGCAAAGTCCGAAGCGTTAAGCTTGACTTGCTCTTGAATATATCACGCCATATTGCGGGTGTGGGCGAAAACGATGACCCAAATTTTTACTTACCGTTTACCGGCGGACTGTACAGCGTCTAATAAATTCGAGGTGGTCAGTCGGTTCAGAAGTTGGTGTCGTTTGAACTGTGGTTTGAAACGAAGAAATTGACAAGAGAAAAAACAAATTTTCAACGTCAAAGCTAATTAGTTAAGCTTTTTGTTTAAACTAATAAACACCAAAGACCTAGTACTCAGTCTCTGGTAGTGTGTAGTAGTGAACTAACGAGGTGGCATGTGTGGAGAGGAATGGTCGAAAGAAACCACCAGTGCAGGTCGGTCGGTCGCATCATACGCATATAGTCTTAATACATTATGTCACATCACAGCCGTATCAGTCTATTTGAGTTAAAAGGGAAAACGAAAATCCGTATTTGTACGAATATTGAGTTTTCCTAGCTAAAACATACCTTTATTTCAGATTTATTCCGGTCGCACAAAAAGAATTGACGTTTACCGCAACACACGTGCAGACGGACTTCCCCTCTCAGTTTGTGTTTTAAATAGACAGCCCAGTTCCGCGTGGGCGCAGAATGCGTAACCCGAATTCCCAATCAAAAGATCCCATGGAGCAATAAATCCACGTTAGTGGGGGTCAATTGTGGGGAGCGAGCGAGGGTCCCGACTCCCGACTCCGACTGATGCACGAATTGGATGCAGCGCACCGAATAATTTCATTGTTCGGAGATTAAAATGTTAAATATCAAGCATGAAATTTCGCTGTTCCAGAAACCGCTCTATGCTCCAGAAATACGCAATGTTTTCGGATGAACTGATTGTGTCTTGTATTGATTGCTTCTTCAAGTTGTATGTTGCTAACTGTGACAAAATTTATCCACCATTTAAATAAAATAAAAAAAGCAGGATTTTAGTTTTGTATCGTAATGAAATCAGTAATAGGTAAACACGACATTAACGGAACATTCGCTTGTCTGACAAATATCATAATAGCAATCCGAAGTGTCCTAGGAAATTGTTAGATGCGGGCAGCGTAGATCTTGTTGTATCACCTTTGTCATCATCATCAAGTTTTTAAAGGAGGCCTTTGTATTGCAGCAGTAGATGATGATCTTTTTATCAACATGAGATCCCGTTTGACCATAGTCTCATCTGATGCAAAGTGACGACATGTGACCGATGATGGAACACGCTTACCCAGAAGATGTCTGTTTACTCTTGATATTGATATTTTATTATTTTATTTTTATTTATTTTATCTTTGGAAGACTTACAGCTAAATGACAACAAAATCGAACTCAATTAATACTACAATGCTAATAACAAGTCTCCATATAGTGTAGTAATGATGTGTGGTGTGTTGTGGTCAGGTCGCGTGGTGTGCGGCGCGTGCGGCGGCAAGTGCAGCGGCGAAGTGCTGCGCGTGAACGACAAGTACTTCCACACCGCCTGCTTCACCTGCCGCACGTGCAGCGCCTCGCTCGCCAAGGGAGGGTTCTTCGCCAAGGACGGCCACTACTACTGCCCGCAGGTACACTACACACACACACACACACTGCTTCACCTGCAGCGCCTCGCTCGCCAAGGGAGGGTTCTTCGCCAAGGACGGCCACTACTACTGCCCGCAGGTACACTACACACACACACACACTGCTTCACCTGCAGCGCGTCGCTCGCCAAGGGAGGGTTCTTCGCCAAGGACGGCCACTACTACTGCCAGCAGGTACACTACACACACACTCACACACACACTGCTTCACCTGTCGAACATGCAGCGCGTCGCTCGCCAAGGGAGGGTTCTTCGCCAAGGATGGCCACTATTACTGCCCGCAGGTACACTACACACGCACACACACACACACACACACACTGCTTCACCTGCAGCGCCTCGCTCGTCAAGGGAGGGTTCTTCGCCAAGGATGGCCACTACTACTGCCCGCAGGTACACTACACACACACACACACACACTGCTTCACCTGCAGCGCCTCGCTCGCCAAGGGAGGGTTCTTCGCCAAGGACGGCCACTACTACTGCCCGCAGGTACACTACACACACACACACACTGCTTCACCTGCAGCGCCTCGCTCGCCAAGGGAGGGTTCTTCGCCAAGGACGGCCACTACTACTGCCCGCAGGTACACTACACACACACACACACTGCTTCACCTGCAGCGCGTCGCTCGCCAAGGGAGGGTTCTTCGCCAAGGACGGCCACTACTACTGCCAGCAGGTACACTACACACACACTCACACACACACTGCTTCACCTGTCGAACATGCAGCGCGTCGCTCGCCAAGGGAGGGTTCTTCGCCAAGGATGGCCACTATTACTGCCCGCAGGTACACTACACACGCACACACACACACACACACACACACACACACACTGCTTCACCTGCAGCGCCTCGCTCGTCAAGGGAGGGTTCTTCGCCAAGGATGGCCACTACTACTGCCTGCAGGTACACTACACACACACACACACACACACTGCTTCACCTGCAGCGCCTCGCTCGCCAAGGGAGGGTTCTTCGCCAAGGACGGCCACTACTACTGCCCGCAGGTACACCACACACACACACACAAGGAAGGTAACCAGCATTGTAGCACATGCGGTTGGACATTCGCACTACGAAATACACCATGTGCCGCCTACTGTACGTACATGACGTTCAGTCGTTCAGTGCTAAACAAAGACCATCTATCTAAAAGGATGTCAAAGACCGATCTTGCTTGGCTCGTAACAACTTACCCACGACCTCACTAGATTGTTGGTCCACCTTGTGGCCTTTCCACATCGCGTCTTCTAATGTGTGGTAGTTTCACTCAGTATTTTAACACGGCCAACTACCAGATCGGATCAGTAGGTTTAGTTATTAACAACAAAATATGGGATTTCCGTTTACGATAGAAATAGATGTTTTGAAGCATCAACAATATGCAGCAATGCTGCTTACTGCATAGCGGCTCAATGCAGTGGTGGCGCTAACACGCTACAAGGTAGTAGGTTTGAATTATTCTCAACTACATAGACGTCACGTAAAATGGATCACGATTTTCACGATGCAAGAGTGATTCGATTCGATAGTAGTGTCTTAGTGTATTCTGTACAAACGACTCATTGTAAACAAATTAGATGTCAAAGACTTTCACTCGTGTAAAGCAGAAAGGCGGTACCTTTGAAACATAGCCGACATCCATCAAGAACCTATTCATAGAGCTACAATGTACACTTTTATGTTCATTGCGTAGTCACTTTGTGTCTAATGTAAACCACTCTTTCATACCGGCTCCGCATTTGATTAAAAGTAGTTTGTAAATGAAGCTACGTCGGGTTAGTACTATTATTTTCTTCTGTGGCTACGCGAAATGGGGCCGAGTTGACAATGCGATGACGGGGCGACACAGTGACTCGTGTAAACAGGTGTGAGCTGTGAACAACGACTGTTTTGATACTCGTGTGATATTATGCATATTACCACATATTACCAACTATGACTGGCTGATCGTGTTGCGGGACAATAAAGGGCTTCTATTGTTTTGGTTTTACTGATATTGTTTATTGCTTAGAGCCGTCGTAGTATTGCGAAATGAGAATCTATTTCGTCAGGCTTCGTAATTTTTTGTCGTACCTACTCGTGCCAACTATGAAGCTCGATCTGCCCCTCTAACATGCCCGGTCAACGCGTGCCAGACATAATTTTGTCGTGCGTATTCTCTTATCCTATTGGAGAATATTTCAATATGGCGGGTTTTTTGACAGTTAAATGTGCGACAAGACAAACTATTGTCATAGCACTGCATGTTACGGGGGCAGGATCAAATCGGGGACATTTTTGACAAGAGAAGGTCAATTCAGGAGTAATCTACTAAACCGACGGGGATGCATGATCAGATTAAAGGAGATTAATGAATGTGGGATAAAGCGCGTCAGTCTCTGTCTACCCCTCCTCCGGGAAAGAGATAAGATAAGATAAGATCATTTATTTGCCACAAAAACCAGTACAATTTGGTATGGAAATCAATTTAGTACATCATACAGCGTGACTTTATGCATGACGCTCGAGATAGACTTTGCGTAAGCTTTGATATAAACCACAATGACATTCCTGATTTCTCACTCACCTATTGCGGTGATCGACGCGACGTCGACGTGTTACTTGACGTCAAATAACTTATATATAGGATTTTATTTATAGGTAGTCGTAGTATTTTATTAATCTATATCTCTGAAGATGATTGCCGCTATGTTGGCCCAAAGGGTGTCTTCGAGGTGTCTTCTCTGGTACTTGTAATTGGTCAATGTTTGATGGTGTGTGTCCGTTTGTTTCAGGACTACCAGCGGGCGTTCGGCACGCGGTGCGCGGCGTGCGGCCAGTATGTGGAGGGGGAGGTGGTGTCGGCGCTTGGCAACACTTACCATCAGAAGTGCTTCACCTGCGCAAGATGCAAGTCAGTACCACATGCCACACCTACTTGTTGGAATATCGCAGTCCAGGGGGCAACCCATTGGGTGATTGGTGACCAGCGAACGTCGAAGTAGCTGGCTGTTGACTTCCATTCGGAAGCTCGCGTCTTCATGCCTCGGCACGCACCAATGTGTTTTCGATTTTCAAACTCATATATACTCTGAGGTGCTACTAACTTAAAATTCTCACGCTTCATATCAGATCGTCAGTATCGTTCCTTGCCTAGCCTACACCTGATGTCATCACTGAACGCCTTCTGTAAGCTCACTACGCCTACGTAAGGTGTAAAACGTGACACAGTGACTTAAGAGTCATAGTATTTAGTTCTGTCACTCAGTCGCCTTTTGACATCTTCTAGAACTTCTCGCATTTCTGTAGTATCCCTTCTAGTTAGTCCAGTCAATTCTCCAAGCTATTAAAGCGCGACAACTTTTCATACTATGTTGGTATCCTGTCTACGAATCTCACCACACCCGTTCTCCTTACAGACGCGCATTCCCATCAGGCGAGAAAGTGACGTACACCGGTGCAGAGGTGGTGTGTTCATCCTGCATCGCGGGCCCGCAGCGGCAGACGGCGCGCTCGGCGCCCTCGCCTGTGAACGCGGCGCCCCAACCAGCCGCCCCCCATAGCGCCCCCAATAACGTGGGACACAACGCCGTCCGCAGCGCCGCCACCGTGGCCAACAAACAAAACAGCCGCGACCACACTGACAGAGCCGCGCCCAATGAGAATGGTGAGTGGGCTTCTGAAGCGATCTAAGCGTGATACGCTATACAAGCATGAAATACAACAAAATAAATAAATTATAAATAAAGATTGCGCACATTTTCTCTGCTCGTCTGGTACTCGTAGTATAGCTTCTTATTTAGGTGCTATGCCCTTACGAACGTCAACTACTATTATTGCCATTTGACTTCGCATCAGCTACTCTTATTTTATTTTTTATGTGCAATAAAGAATATTTGTTTGTTTGTTTTAACGCCAATTTGAGAGAAGCATAGATAATGTGCAGAGACCCGATTAATGTATTCTAGATAAAAAAAGTATGCAAATGCATTTTGAAATAAAACGGTAAAATTTGATTTAGAGCTTACACATATAGCATTTATTGCGCATAAATAAAAGCTGAAATCTTATCGAATTGACCCATGCGTATGGGATGGTATACAAGCAAAAGCATACTTTTTAGTTTTGTAGCTGTACCACGCTGTACTCATATGTTTGACGGGTAGTGGGTAAAGTGTGAAGCTAAGTCACAATTATTAATTCAGTTTTGAAAAGGTGGTAAATATGTTAAAATTGGGTTTTTGGTTCCTTTAAGTAGGGTGGGACTACTATTTGGTATTCTGTGGTAGGGTGGGGGAATGTGCTGGGTGTTTGAAGGTGGCTGGGTATCTAAGGCCGCGTGCCCTTTTTGTTATTGGATCGTGGACCGATAGAGGTGAATACTTCCGAATGCTATACGTAAAGGTGATTGGTTACCAGAAACTCAAGTTGATTGTTTATACTGTAAAATTTCATTAGTTTCAAAGCCTTTGAGAAATAATTCTACTCATAAAATATGAACATTCAAAAAGTAGAGCGACAATTTGTCCCATCGTAAAAGTTGTTTGTTCATGAGTAGAAGCATCTAACAAGGGCTTAACATCGACTCCGTTCCGTAGTTTTAAAGATTTAAACATACATAGGGATATAGGGATAGAGAAAAAGACTTTGTTTTATACTATGTAGTGATTATCAACTCGATTAAAAAGCAAATTGGATTGGCTTGGATGGGTTTGGCTATGGTTTGGCTTTAAATGATATGTAAAGGTGGCTGGGTAAGATGTACCTGAACCGCCTTTTGATCCCACCTGTACCGACAGGGCTGCGTGTTTCAGAGTGCGCGGGGTGCGGCGGGGAGCTGAGCGAGGGCCAGGCGCTGGTGGCGCTGGAGCGGCAGTGGCACCCGGGCTGCTTCGCGTGCGGGGAGTGCGGGGGGGTGCTCGCGGGGGAGTACATGGGGCGGGGGGGCGCGCCCTACTGCGAGCGCGACTACCAGCGGCTGTTCGGGGTGCGCTGCGCGTACTGCCAGCGGTACATCTCCGGGAAAGTGCTGCAGGTCATTGTTATTTTATATGGCGCACAAACATGGTCTTTGATAGAATATAAGAGGTCCCGACTTTCTTGGCATACAGAGCCATGGAGCGCAGTATATTAGGTCTGAAATTGAGTGATCGAATCAGAAATGGTATACTGCGGTCCAGGACTCAGATTGCTGACGCCACCCAGGTTGCTGCCAAACTTAAGTGGGACTGGGCCGGACACGTCTGCCGCATGCCTCAAGACCTATGGGCAAAAGAAACCACGGTTTGGAACCCACCAACCAATAGGCGGAGACGTGGACGGCCGCGTAGGAGATGGCGGGACGAGCTTGATAGCTACTTAAAAGACTGGCCAGAAGTAGCTCAGGACAGGGAGCAGTGGAAGAAAAAGACAGCAGTGGGACCGTTTAGGCTAAATAAGAGAAGAAGATCTTTGACAATGATGTTAATTACGTGCAGTAAAGAATAACCAACGATGGTATGGTGTTTGTATGTATATGTATTGTTTGTATGGTGTGCAGGCTGGTGAGAACCACCACTTCCACCCGACGTGTGCGCGCTGCAGCAAGTGCGGGGACCCGTTCGGGGACGGCGAGGAGATGTTCCTGCAGGGCGCCGCCATCTGGCACCCTCGATGCGGGCCCGCGCCCCACGACCCCGCGCATCCGGCCCATCCGGCGCAGGACCGGCCCTGCTCAGAGATGCAGGTAACCACACTACACATACAACGTCACCAGACTACTTAAACCGCACTGACAAACTCTTAAAATACCACATCAGACTATTAAGTCACACATGGTCCAAGAAATCAAGGTCTTACAATTAGACCACGTGCCTAACACGAGCCTACGTCATTTCTACGTCATTTTGCCTATTCATCCTTGTCGAATGCGTGTAATAGACAAGGAGAGTCTTCCGGAGAGTTCTTCTCCACAGAAGACAGCCAAATCGTGAACTCTCCTCGACGTCGAAAAGTGATTTGTAAAATCTAACTTCGAATAAACACATTTTGAATTTTTGAATTTTTGAAGGATGAAAAGCGCAAAATGACGTAGGCTTGTGACGTGGTGGTCTAATTGTAAGAACTTGTTTTCTTGGACCATAAAGTCACACTTAAAACTCATAAGTCTAAGTCACTCTGACAGATTTACCATGACAGACTCTTAAGTCACTCTGACGAGCTCTTAAATCATACTAGACTCTATTGAAGCTCAATGAGATACTTTTAAGTCACCATGATAGACTCTTTAAGTGACCGTGACAGACTGTTAAGTCATCGTGACACACTCTTAAGTCATCTTGACACACTCTTAAGTCATCTTGACATTCTTTTGTTATCCTGACAAACTCTTTATTCACCGTGACAGACTCTTAAGTCACCCTGACAGACTCTCAATTGTCTTGATCCGTAAATTACGAATCGTAATAGACTATCCTAAATAAATTTTATTTTATTTCTTAAAACAATACAAAAACGTTTAACTCTTCTAAATCACAAGCTGATAATTTATATATAACTTGCATTAATTAATATGCACAATTTTTTTATTTCAATGTTGTTCTGTATTTATGTTCATCAATAGTTGTGGAAGTATACTTTTGGTCTAAAAATATTTATATATTGTAATGTTAGTTAATTTATGTTAATATAAAAGAAACCAAAAGTATATTTCTAAGTTTGACCATTAAAATAAAAAACCGTTTTGCGGGCGCCACATGACTTTTTACCGACTTCAAAAAAGGAGGTTATCTTTTAATCTGTCTTTCAACAATAATATAGTAACCTACCTTTAAATTTTTATAATATGGCGACTGGCGAAGTTTTTTTATTATTGTGGTCGGATTATAGTAATTTTCGTTGTAGTTGCATAGATGGCCTTTCTATGGAATGTTAATGTTTATTTTATTTCCAGTTGTGTTTTTTCGTTGTTTTGTTTGGCTCACCGGCGCACGCCCCTCGGCCGGCACTCTTGATTTGCTCACTGTAGTACTAGCCTAGTCTTTATTTATTATAATAAATGTTATACAGGGTGTAGTTGGCTGCTTAGCTAATACTGAACATGGTCAGTCAGACAACGGTTTCGAGCAATTTTCCCAAATACACATTTCTCGGAAATAAAAAAAGACATTTCCATGCAAACTTTCCGATTAAAATGCCAATGTTGTATGGGCACAGAATAAATAATAGTACTAGGTACAGAAGGCGCACTCTCTGGTAGCAAACGTGCGGATTTCATTCTAGCTACCACGCCACTAACGTTCAAATTACATTGAACGCGTCGAACGTGACCCTGGCTATAATAGCCTACCGTTTGTCGTTGCGCTCGTATTAAAACAAAATGCACCTTAAGATCGCGCCGCGAGAGTCCGTATTACCACAGACGTATTACGCATTACGTATTAGCGTCTTCACAAGCGCGCGCGTTTTTCCTACTAAATGTCCGCGTAATCGCGGCCGCCCGGCATAGGTACAGTCAAGTTCATAAGTACAGTCATATCACGTGATTTTATACTTTCAAATAACTATTTTCCCGAAGGCTTGATATTATTATTATTTTGTGTTACACAGTGTAAGGGACTCAATATTTTGCTTCAAATGATACGTCCTGAATGCTTTTGGAAAAAAAGTTAATTTAAAGTATAGGTGCACGTGACATGACTGGACTTATGAACGTGACCGTACATTCTAGAGCTCTGGCGCGGAGTGCGCCGGCCTGGTATGTATGGGTCGAATATTTTTTTTAGTACCGAGAAAAGTTTCTTTGGGAAAATTGCTCGAAACCGTTGTCTGCGCTGCGCATGTCCAATAATGTCCATCCCTACCGACACCCTGTATCGTATTAGTCGTTTGATGTCACTCTGCACGTGTGTTACTTACATTCGCGAAACGCTCTATAATTATTATGTTCAAGTGACACTTTACAGTCTCTTGTATTACTCGTATAAGGATACACCTATTAAATAGAACAAGAAGCCAAGTTTCTAGTTCTGTTTTATAGAATCAGATGAAACATAATTACACTATTATTTACTTTTTCTTTTTTTATTCTTACAAATAAATGTATTTTGCTTAGTAGATATTGACACGGGGTGTTTTTTAAATAAGAAATATCTAGCTGGGTTTTGCTTAAAATATGATTCATTATTTTATTTACATTAATTAAAACATTACTATCTATCTATCTATTCAGCCCACATCAGTCCACTGCTGGACATAGGCCTCTACTGAAACATTACACTAGAACATAAACCATTTTGTAGCGGATTTAGAAAGATGCTTTTTGAATGTTAAAATACAGTAAAAAGTGAATTTACCAATTTGACATCGAAAAATGGTTTTGTATAATCAAATTTCGACGAATATTTCCATACATTTGTTACATTTATTATTATTGGACTACTCTCCCGCGGATGCTCTACAATAAATTCTTCAGCAATAGCGTAGTGCAGCAAGTCGTGTGTGCCGGTCGGTGTGTGTGTGCGTGTGTGAGTGAGGCATGTATGTGTTGTATGTGTGTGTGCAGTTCTCGCTGCGGTCGCGCACGCCCTCCGTCAACGGCTCCTACACCAGCCCCTACAGCAGCCTCACCAGGAAGGTAACACACACTCTTATTACCTACATACAAGCACAGTAAAACCAGTAAGTTAACTTCATACAAACATGCCGCTGTCGGTTTAAATGTGTGCGTCTACGCCGCGCGCCGTGTAGGCACGCGCTGTCACGCACACACTGCCACAAAATAAGGGGGGGGGGGGCGGCAGTATGGGCTCAATGCAAGCGTGTGCGTGACACGGCGCGCTCACATTCAAACCGATGCGGTCAGATAGTATACAGATAACTTACTGTTCTGAGTCTTCTGTGATACAAGGGTCTAAATTTGTATGTCCTGTGGCAGAACTTACGCTTTGCGTGTTGCTCACTATATGTGACAGTCTCATGTATAGCGAGCAGCGCCTGAGGACACGCTCATTTAAATCCTTTAGGGTTTGTTATTTCGTGGGTTTAGGGTTGTGATTGGTAACTAAGTGGTGTCAAAAGTGCTTATAGTAAATTTACAAAATTTGTTAATGTCAAATAGTATCAAAAGTGGTAATTTAAAGAATACTAAAGTTATAGTGGCTCCTCTTAGTCAATATTTTTAACCTTGTCTCTTTTACCTCTGTTCTGTAGCGTGCTTTCAAGTGGTCACGTATTTTAAAAGTTCGAAAATGGCGGTATTTGTTCTATTCAAAAATGCATGTGATGTAAAATCAGCATGTAAAAATAACCATTTGGAATTATTAAGAAATCACTCGAAAGTATTCTTACTATCATGATACGTTTTCAGTTCGAGGCATTCCCAGGCTTTTCTTCTGTTTCTACGGTCGCTGTTTGGTGAATAATAAAATGTATCATATTACCTTGTGTATTTCATTCCGTGTTGTAAAGCATGTGGATTTATCGATGTGTTTGATTGTTGTAGATGGTCTTTAGATTTATATTTCTTTTATGTATTAATTTTGACGTGATTATTTTGTTGGGAGTCCTGTTACTCCGCGTTCACGGGTTCACTGAACTGTGCCATATCAAGTAAAGCGCGTGTCGCGAGTATTTAACTACTGTTATATGTACTAGCGTACAAAGAAACAGCACCCGCGAACGGCACTCGTAGTGATATGTGGGTCGCGACTTCTATGTTGTTTGTCTTTTGTTTTTGTTTTCGCCGCACTCTCCGCCCGCCTGC
The DNA here is from genome assembly GCA_948473455.1 of Teleiodes luculella. NCBI lineage: Eukaryota > Metazoa > Arthropoda > Insecta > Lepidoptera > Gelechiidae > Teleiodes > Teleiodes luculella. Next base: position 11,161,279 of record OX419604.1, read on the forward strand.
CGCCGCCGCCATGTTGGCGCGTAGAATGTATTGGTGAATGTGTGTGCGTGTGTTCCAGTACGGGTACCGCGGCGTGTCGCCCGGGCTGGCGCTGCGCGAGTACGGGTCGGGCGTGGTGTCGCCGCACCGCATCACCACCTACTCGTACCTCACCGGCGAGCCGCACTACCTGCGCAAGCCACTGCAGCCCGAGCCGCCGCAGGACCAACACTACCACCGCCCGCCCAGTGAGCTACACACACACACACACACACACACACACACACACACACACACACACACTACCTGCGCAAGCCACTGCAGCCCGAGCCGCCGCAGGACCAACACTACCACCGCCCGCCCAGTGAGCTACACACACACACACACACACACACACACACTACCTGCGCAAGCCACTGCAGCCCGAGCCGCCGCAGGACCAACACTACCACCGCCCGCCCAGTGAGCTACACACACACACACACACACACACACACACACACTACCTGCGCAAGCCACTGCAGCCCGAGCCGCCGCAGGACCAACACTACCACCGCCCGCCCAGTGAGCTACACACACACACACACACACACACACACACTACCTGCGCAAGCCACTGCAGCCCGAGCCGCCGCAGGACCAACACTACCACCGCCCGCCCAGTGAGCTACACACACACACACACACACACACACACACTACCTGCGCAAGCCACTGCAGCCCGAGCCGCCGCAGGACCAACACTACCACCGCCCGCCCAGTGAGCTACACACACACACACACACACACACACACACACACACACTACCTGCGCAAGCCACTGCAGCCCGAGCCGCCGCAGGACCAACACTACCACCGCCCGCCCAGTGAGCTACACACACACACACACAGTCAACTACACAAACTACCACACAAACTCACCCACACTACCACACAAACTCACCCACGCTACCACACAAACTCTTCCACACAAACTCACCTGCACTAACATTTGAACTGCGTATAAAAAAAAACAAATACAAATCTGTATCACTAACGAATATGCTCACAAAACTTCACGAGAATCGGTGGAGAAATGCGATCTATAGAGGAGAACAGATGGACAGAATTACATAGTGGCATAAGAAAGCATTTTTGTCCAAGCTGAAACGGCGACGCATCGCGCTCGCCCGATTAATATGCAAAATAGTGGATTCAATACGATGACTTATTAGTATTTGGAAACTGCGTATGATGGTTAACGGTTGTAGAGTGTAGTAGTGACAGTGTTGGTGTTTGTGTGGTGTTAGCGTCGGCGAGTTCCCGCGCGTCGTCGCGCGCCGGCAAGGCGTCCCCGCGGCCCGCCATGCGCGCGCTGGTGGACTCCATGCGCGCCGAGACGCCCCGACCCAAGTCGCCGCTCATCAACAATGAGGTACACGCAACATTAGAGTTTAAGCACCTATTTCACTTGCGACGAAGATAAAAGACGAAAGGGACGCAGTTATGCATTAGAATGAGATACAAATACACCGCGCTCACTCTTGCGCATAACTGCGTCCCTTTCGTCTTTTGTCGCTGTCGCCAGTGAAATACCTGCCTTACACTCCCACGCCCCATGACCAACTAACTGACCAAAATCCAAATTTGTCCCACTCCTTACTCGTCACACTTTCTGCACGTCCCCAGTTCCCTACTAGAATGTTGCATTCGTCATATTCCCAACTCGTCCCAAACGCAACTCATTTTTTACCAATTTGACTCGCCTCATTCCCAAACTGTCTTGTACCCCACTTCTTCCCCTTCCTATCTCATTCCACTGCCATTCACAATCGTCCCATTCTCAATTTGTCATATTCCCAACCTCTAATCACCAATACGTCCAAGTCCCAAGATTTTCTATGGGGAATACAGCTTTTACCTTGACCTATTCCTATCTCTTCCCATTCTCAACTTTTCTCCATGCCGCCACTCCCGACTTAATCTAATTTCAATCCATCCAATTCCTTTGTACCCAATCTCATATCGACCTGTTTTATTTTATTCACATCGATTTTGGAATCTTCCTACTTACATCTCGATTGTTAAATTAGAACTATTTTTTGGAGATGTATGTAAATTTTTGGTATTTTGATATGAATAAAGAATATTTTGTATTTATATGTTACGTTTAATTATTGTTTTTGCAGGAGCCGATTGAATTATCACACTACCCGGCGGCGTTCAAGCCTCCCCCCGGCACGCTGCCCAAGATAGAGCGGGACGACTTCCCCGCGCCGCCCTACCCCTACACCGACCCAGGTCAGAGCGAGACATACAATACTACTGATCTAATATACAAAATTCTCGTGTCACAGTGTTAGTTACCACACTCCTCCGGAATGTAATAACCGATTTCGATGAAATCATATGTTGCTTGCTAGGTTGTTACCTATTTTTTATATCTTTAAGAGCAGGCGGAGCCGTGGGGGCGAACAGTTAGTTTCTTTATAAATAACTCGATCTTTATACATCAATTTGGGATAAACTATCATCAAAAATGTTTTTTGGCCTAATCAGTGAGAACCTGTTTTTGGTTGAAAACTATAAAATTGAGTATTATAATTATGTATGCCTCGTTTCGTATTCAGAGCGCCGCCGGCGGTGGTCAGACACATACAAGGGAGTGGAAACAGACTCGGAGACGGAGAACGGAACCAACGGCGTGAACGGAGACGCGCAGCTGCGGCGCGAACAGACCGAGCTCGAGAAGATCGACACCGGCATCGCACAGGTACAACACTATACCGGCATCGCACAGGTACAACACTACACCACCAGCTAGCTGCACGGTGCATACCGGAATGACTGCACAACTATGCAACAGGTACTGAATACGTACGTGAATTTAGTACACAATAAAATAGGTACACAATGGGATACATACACAATAAACAAGCTACATAGTGGAATACATATACAACTAACTAGGTACACAGTGAAATATATTGTGTATGAGTACGTGCATTGACTAACTACGTACAATGAAATACGTACACAATAAACTAGGTACATAGTGAAATTAATATCTTCACAATAGACTAGGTTCTAAATTAACTAGCTACGCATAAAATAGGTACCTACGTATAGCGAATTATCTAACAGAATATATACTAAAAACTAGCTACGTTTAAACGTAGGTACACAAAAAACCTGAAGCTTACCTGTACAATGAATTACGTACACAATGAATTGGTGTACCATAAATTAACATACAACGAGCTACATACACAAAGAATTAGGAACACATCGAGCAATGTACACAACAAACTAATATTATAAATGAATGAAGAAGTTTTATTTTGTGAATTTCAGGTGTTCCTGAAAGAAGTTAAAGAAAGGGAAAAATTAAAACAATGGAAGAAACAAAACTTAGATCCTAGGAATGCAAGTCGGTAAGTGTTTTAATTTTTAGTTTACTTCCAGATAGTTTCTTTCAGACCAAAGAACTTTGATAGACTCCTTGAATAATTTACCTTGCTAACAGACTGATTAAAATAGTTTTTCTCTATTAAAATTAAAAACGGGATATTTACCGTGGTATTTGTTTTATGTGAGCCCGATAAACAATCCTGAAAGTTTTAAAAACTAGACATTCTCTGGTCGGTTCTAGAGTGAATATTTAGCTGAAGCTCTCCCATTCGCAGCAGTGACAGTGCCATGTTTGTTTGTTGCAGCACGCCGTCGGCGGCGCGCGAGGCGGGGTCCCGGCTGCGCTACTCGTCGCCCGTGGGCGCGTCCCCCTCGCGCTGCCTCGACCACGCGCCAATGGACGACTGCTCCTACTACACGCACACGCACACCACCAGCCACTCACACATACCCTCATACAACGGTGAGTACACACCCGATACAATACACGGGGGGACACAGGTACACAGTGAACACACATAGGTACACAGTGAACACATTCAGGTACACAGTAAGCACAATCAAGTACCTAGTGATTATGTACACAAGTACGCAGACAAATAGCAGATTTTTAAATGCTATTTCAAGTTTGTTCCTAAGTAAAAGTTACTATTGCATATAACACTAAAATAAAGTCAATAAAATTTGACATTATCCTAAAAAATTGTGAGTCTCAGTTTGAACAGAACTTTTTTAGAGAAACACATACAATTTAAAACGTAACTCTATAAGTGAATTAGATAGTATTGTATAAGCTGAATGTAATCGACATATATTGCATGAAAATATTATCAAGTTCTTTAATGCATTGAATAATCTTTGATTGATACTTTGCAATTTTATAATTCCCCATCATATGTAATGAACTAATAAGTCGATTATATCCAGCTAGTATACTGGATGTAAGTGGTGGCTTAGTAAATTTAATATACCTTTCACAAAAATCCTTCTTTTACAAACAAGATATTCGCAGCCCCATAAAGTCATTTGAATTCGACAGTTTCTTTTTTTTTAATTGCCTATTCTTGTGTCGTAAAGGTACGACCAATCAATCTTCACCGGAGTTGACGGATAAATTAATTTTTTTTACGTTTTCAGAAAAAGATTGTTTAGTAAATTTGATTACATTTTGAGTAGTATATCCCTTCAGTAGTTGCCAATCCGCCACTAACACCATGTAACTATAGTCATAACATTTGAAATTGATAATTTACTGCCTGGGGCCTGTTTCACGAAACTAGTCTACGAATTATAAGTCCATTTCAAATAACATTACGCGCTCAATGTGACATAACATAGTATGTTCGTTCACACTTGATTAGCAATGAACGTGTAATAGTTAGTACTTCGTAAAATGGGCTCTTTGTTTTGACTTGGCACTTCCAAAATAACAAGTGCCAAGTGGACTTCTGGAATTATTATTATAATGTGATTTATTTATTTACTAATTGGCATTTTACAATTGGATATAGGTTCATCTAATCCGGACTCTCTTTGATGCTAATCTGAACCCTAACCCATCGTGTTTAACGACGCTATTTATAACGGACTCCCTATTATACCTCACTCTAAGTACAACAGAGACAAATATACTATACATAAATATATATTTAATAAAGGTGTTAAAACATCAGGTACAATAGTTAATATTATGGAATCCGTTACCAAGTAGCGTGTATATAAATTATAAATACACCCACCTACCCTCATACATCTCGCTCTAACAATACCTAGCTCTCTCTCACACCATGGCGTTTAGCTTTTATCTTCAAGAACACTTTATATTCCCCTCTCGCTTACTCAGTATTGAGTAGAAGCGGGAGGTGAATAGAATGGTACTTCGGGTCTCTAAGGAACTGGTTATAGAAAATCTCTCGTATCTATTAATATCACTTTGGTTTTTGAGTGTCCCACTACATAATTCCACTACAGTATATTAAATAAATAATTTTAGTTCGTTCCAACTTTTCGTTCTTTTAAACGACCATGCTTAAGGATCAAATAAAGATTCTAAATAATTGGATATTTAAAATATAGTATTTTTATTTTACGAACGCTGTTTGTTCGGTTTTGTGTGTCGGATGTCAGAACCGAATCCTTGAAATCAATAAATAGTTCAGTATAAAATGCACTTGATTGTTTCCACTTTTGAATTGAATGGCACACGCACACAACTAAAGACAAACGGCACTCGTAAATCACGTTCTTTACTGAAGAAGGGGCCACCAGAGCTTCCATGTCTTTTAATTTAACAATGTGGAATTGTGTAGAAAGCTTGTTTCGTGAAGAACAGAGCATAGCCCTATCATGTGTCCACCATCTTAACCTTCATCATCAAAATGATACTTATATATATGTAACGCGGTTGTTTCTTCCAGTACAATCGTACTTGTGCAGCGGTGAGACCGATGCGATCTTATTCTCTCTCTGCTTACTGCATTACTGATATCACGCGGCCTTCTAGTTTACAATCGATTCTATACAGTAGTCCGTATCGCGCCCGCTATGCTTTGTCATTCATCGATCTAAAACATAAGCGATAATTTTAAATAAGCGTCAACTTGGTGCATTTTCAATATCGCCCTTCTGGCTTGGAGATTATAAGCTTTGGCAGACATCATGATTTTTGAATAGTTCTAAAAATAGAATACAGTCAAATAACGTCCCTAATATATAAGACATAAACGCATTTCTTATTTATTTTATATTTTGATGGATTCAATTACAAAAAATAAATACTTTAGAGTTGATCAATAAATATGGTTATGGCCTTTGAACAAATTCTTAATATCTGTTGTCCAGGAACAAACTTTCTTTCTTTAAACTATGGCGTTGCAGTAAGTTAGAACTTTTAACATGAAAATCAAATAATATTATCTCAAAATCGATAGTTTCATAAAATTTTAAGATACATTCTGTAGTTACTTACTAGCTAAGAAGCGTGATCGACGAGAATGATCCTTGAAAATGCACTACGTTGATGGCCCCATAGCTCATAGCAGTTAGTCTTATTTATTAGGCGAGCAGCTGGCGACCGCAACGGTCAGACGACTGAGAGGTGAGACGCTTGTAGCGCGCAGTGATCGTGATCGTGCCTATACTACATGTATTACAATTAGGACATTTTAACGAACCTTTAAGAGCTTAGCCCTTTGAAAAAAAAACCTAATGTCTTCCCATGGGCGTTTGTTTATTGGGTTAAGCAAGTAAGAATTGGGTTCATTAGGGAAAGTCAACTCAAACTAGTTTGTTTATTGGGTTAAGCAAGCAAGAATTGGGTTCATTAGGGAAAGTCAACTCAAACTAGTTTGTTTATTGGGTTAAGCAAGCAAGAATTAGGTTCTTTGGGGCAAGTCAACTCAAACTAGTTTGTTTATTGGGTTAAGCAAGCAAGAATTGGGTTCAATGGGGAAAGTAAACTTAAACTACTTTTTATACAGATGTATGTTTCATGTTCGTTGAATTAGTTTTTCTGAAGTTTCTGCTTTGGCTTGTTCGTTAGCCGACTTGTTTTAAATAGCTGAGAATTACAATTTGATTATAAATAGCCCTCGTAGTAGAAGAGGCATGCATTTGATAGAAGTTTTGTCTGATGTGAAATTGCTTACTTATTGTGTAACGTCAGAAAATAAAATTGTATTATCTAATAATTATATTTTGTCTGCGTTTTGAGCTTCGTATCTCCTACTTTTTTGAATAAAACAATCCTGTCACATCTATTTCACCCTTTAACATTATGCATGATAGATAACATTTTCATACGTCATGTTTTTTCCACAACTTACTGATTCCGTACATCAAACACGCTTATTTCATTCATTCATATCATCATCATCATCATCATTAACAGCTCATACATTGCTGCTTCATTCATATATTTATTATTATTTATTTTTATGTGTTCCAAATAGTTTAAGGTCTTGGTTAAAATAATTGTTAGATAAATAAATGGTTCATCTTATTGCATCACATTAATGACGATTAGAGATTTACTTTCATTGAACTAAGTACTTTAAAGTATTTGGACAAAGCTTAATGGAAGATAACTCCAAGATATTCAAAATTATTTATCGATACAAAATTCAAAATTTATATTTATTTTGCCGCTCTTGTGTGTCCGATCGAGCATGACTAGAGAAGGCGTCTGATTTCTACCACTAAGGCTAGTATGATTTGTAATAAGTAGTTCTTGAAAACTTAACAACACAAAAATTCAAAAATGACGAGAATGCAAATCAAACGCCTGCTCTTTTTGTTATGAAATAAATAACATTTAGCTCTGGTACTTACAAAATAAATCAACATTTATTCGATACAATTCTGCTTGGTAAAATATTTTCTGCAGTATTTGAAAAGGCCTTTTTTTCTGTTTTGATGGAAGTAAACAATTTGTGCCCGAACTAAATGTTGGCACGGCACCTAGCGATGTGCCGGTGAATTTATCATATTTTACGAAGACTGCAAAAATAATTGTGATATGCAATTATGCGACGAAGTTTTGTACATATTTGCGTTCTTATGAAGTAGTTTTTTTGTGTTAGAAAAACATTTATTCGTTTTATAAAAATAATTTTTAAATGTCATGAAAAAGATCGTATTATTTTTGCGGTCCAAATTAAAATATGTACAGTAGAACAATACTCTAAATGAACGTGAAGGCATAAATACAAAATAGTGAGGAATGTGGTATTATTAGGAGGGCCAAAAATGTAAAGTCTTAAGTTTTTATTTTTTAACTTTTACTTAGTTAAGTCTATACGGTTTCTTTTCTGACGAGTTATAACGTTTTTACTATCAGTGATATCTCTGAGGATCTATTTCCTCATTTCCCTGCGACATACATATTATTTACTATTGTAAATAATTGTTTAATTGTTTGTAATGTAATGAATTGAGAAACCTGTAGACGTTATTAAAGCTCATTTTGTAAGAACTTTACCTTCAACAGCTTGTGTATTATGCCTGCACGTTGTCAGAGTGTTGTTCACGTAGCTTGTAGGTGTATTGTGTATCGTACCGTGCACGTGTACGTGTGTACGTGTACGTGCAGCGGTGTGGGTGTAGCGCGTGTGTTGTACGAGTGTGGGTTGTGGCTTGTAGTGCTGCACGGCGCGCCGCGGCCCGGCTACTCGCTGCGGTCGTCGACCCTGCCCAACCACATGCCGCACTGCAACGTGAGTACACACTACACTCACATTTCCAGACACCACCTGCCGAGGCGCCGCCAACAATGTCATGCAAACCTTAAAGTCTATGCCATACGGTTAAAAATTACTTGCTAAAGGTAGCCATTCGAATCGAGCGTCAGCGACACTGACGCTGCGACACGAAAAAGGATAATGGTAATCTTAAGGTGATGTATTTAATAATGAATTTACTCAAAAGTGAGTTGGCGGGACGACACAGACACCGGTAACGCCGCGTCACTCGCGTCACTGTCGCATGCCTAAAAAGTCCACCTTAAATACAACACCTTAGAGTCCATTATCCTTTTTCATGTCGCAGCGTCAGTGTCGCTGACGCTCGGTTCGAACGGCTACCTAATCGTAGCGAGTGGCCTTCGAGCTGCCGCGACTGTACGCCTCAGACTTTAAGGTTTACTTTGCATAGTTACTGTTTTAGTATGTTCGCCGCGCTTCGTCAGGTATGAACTGGCCCTTACACAGAACAGACCCTTCTCTGGTGAGCACACGAGCATACAGTAAGAACTAGCCAGCTGCTGCGAAACCTACACGTCGCTGACAGGTAATTACATTTAGGAATCACTTTTAAATAAGAATGACGCCCGAAGTAAGTGATTGTTCGGCAAGATATTTTCAAGGCAGCGTTCTTTAAAGAACCATAGATGGCGCTGTACAGTAACCTTAGAAAACATCTGTAAACAAAATGTTAGTAACTACTAAACTTTAAAGTAAACTGAACCCACGTCTATGATGTTATTTTTTTATTCACAACTTTTCTCTAACGTCAATCAATTGCGTTTATTAACCAATTTTCGTAATACTGTACAGCGCCATCTATGATTCTTCAATGGAAGTTGGCTCTGAATGTCGGTTCGTACTGATGTGCCACGAACACGAACCACGTTGAGTATACGGTTTTGGTAATGCAGAATGTTTATAAGTTAGTAATACGGTAATGCCACGGTAGAGCTAGGTGTTGCTAGTATCGGCGAGCGAGTGTGAGCGAGTGTGAGCGTGTGTGAGGTGTGTTTGTGTGTGTGAGCGCTAGTGGCGTGTTGCAGTGGTGTCGTCGCTGCGCGCGCCGCCGCGGCCGGGGTACGGGCTCGCCAACCGCAGCCACACGTTCAGCTCCAGCACTGCGGTGAGTACACTAACTAACAAACAAACAAACACAAGCCTTACCACTGGCAGGGGGGTTCCACTCGTGAGAATAGGTATGACGGGCGAAATATCGCCCCGGCCGATGAAAGGCAGGGCTAGCTACATCAGTACGCGAACAGTCGCCGGGCGCGCGTGACGCGTCGTTATTACGCGCCGCTCCGCTCGCTCAAATTACGAAAATGACTTCACAACAATACGACAAATGCTGATGTGTTTATGGATGCAAAAATAAAAGGAAAAGGACTGGATCGGATGTCTTTTTTAGATCTCTTTTCTTGTCCTCATAATTTTCTCTGACAAACCTACAGTAACATAATTACGTATTTTCATAAACTAAAGTACTTACCTACCTACTGACGAGTAAATATAGTTTGCAAACATTATAATACGAGTAATACTATTACTTAGTAAATAGTAGTAGCATTGGTTTATTTGAACCATCATTTGTTTGAGTAAAAGGTAGGTACCTTATAGGTTAATAAATCAGATGTTTTATTTTCTCAAAGACGACAGCCCTAAAGGTGTTAGTAGAGTGGCAAAAGAGATAGCGCAACGCGAGAGAAAGAGATGCAGCAACTTCGTTTTTTCGCCTAGCGCCGTGCGATCTGAATTGCACTTTATTATAACGGAGATAGGGTTGCAATTTATTTGAATTATGTCGCCTAGTGGAGCTTCTGTAGGGACTACTATTTGGTATTCTGTGCCACTGGCCGGCAATACTAACTGTCACACTTTTAAAGTTGAAATAACTTTTTAAGTACACAAGATATATAGATACTTTTAAAATAAAAAGGGCTAACTAAAGTATTAGCACGTATTAATAATATATTTTTTTGCTATAAAAGGTTTTTTAATATTAAAGTCTAGTACTTAGTTTTGCTGGCCATTGTATTTTGTTTAGTTAGTGGCAGTCGTGGCAGACGGTGACTATTGACCGTGTTCTGGAAATTGTGCCACGAGGATAAGACAAATACAACCTCTGCGAACTCCAGTCAAAAATAAATCATTGGATCTAAGAAATGAAATGAATGAATGAATGAAATCCGCAACCACTGCAAACAAACCACAGGAAACATTTTGTGGGTGGGTTATACATTGCCTGTGAAAATAATTGCAGTAACAACTGTCCAACACAAGACGAAACGTAGGAGACAAGGGATGTCACTAGAGCGGCGACAATCCGGTGAAGGGAAATTGGATCGGATGAAGATACTTGAGGAAGTCTTTGTACAACTGTAAACTTTATACTTAAGATCTTAAAAGTAATTAAGATCTTTATGACGAGCTTTTTATGACGCGTCGAATGAATGGTACAAGAGTGGTAATAACTAATAGGTGTTGCGATGTGTTGCAGGGTGACTTCACGTTCAGCGCTCTCGGGGACAAGACGCACAGCACTGACTTCAGCAGCGGCAAGTCAGACAGTCAGTATCGCCACCACACTCGCGCATTGCACACAACGCCCGGCCAAACTAATAACAAACCTCGCCATATTGCGGAATTACAATTGAACTAATTTTATAATTGAAATTATTGCCATATTCGTAAAATATACACGTGGCGACTCAAAGCAGGTATCTTATTTCTTTGGTCAGGCTTTACATTCTTTACTCTTTCCGACTTTCCTCTTTATTCATAAACGTTGCTTAAATTTAAACAATATTTTGGCCCTTATCGACATTTAAAAGTGTATGTAAAGCACGATAAGAATAATAAATAACCTCGCCATATTGCAGAATTTTACTAGAACTATTTTTATTATGGAAATAATTGCCATAAACATAAATATATACACGTGGCGCCCCCAAAGCATTTTTCTGGTCGGGCTCTAATTGATATAAACACGGAAAGGGACAGCAATATTATTTAACATAAGCAACGTTTCTGAATAAGGGGGTTGTAGATTACATTGTAAAATAATTATTTACTTGTTGCAAACATTTAATGATCGTTGGAAGGATGCTACTACCCACTTTCTATCTCTCTTATTTACACTTACGCCATTTCGTTTAGTGGATTCTAGCCCTCCTGCAACTGTGATAGGGTTTGCAGTGAGTAAATGATCTTTACTAAAAAACCATCAGATCTATACAAGCGAACATAAAATATGCCATGATCTGAGGGTGCTTGAAAATATAATTAAATAACATCTGGTTTGTGATGTTGTCGTTTTTAATTCGACGTTCAAAGATCTGGTTGTTTTTAATTAAACCTCTCTATCAATATAATAACGATTGTGGGTCCGCTAGTCTAGTGATACCAGAGCGCACATATTTAACTTCAATCATTTGTTTTGTTCTCTCAGTTGTTCTGTAAGGAAGTATCGGCCTCCTGTGAGCATTCTAGTCGGTCTGTCTCCCTCCGTCCTAACAATAACAACAATAACACCATTTTACTCACATTTCTCTATTAGATTGCAATTAATCACTTTCAACGTCTAGTCTAGGGATGGGACCGGACGGCTATTGCTTTTGATCAGTTCCTCACAAATTACCTATATACTTAGAATGTTTTATTGAAAAAAAAAAGAAGAGAAAATCCTTAATGGAAATAAATAAACTTTAATAAACAATAACTTCTTAGTATAATATTATGTGAAATCTTGATATTCATCTTGTATAAAAATATTATTCAATATTGTTTCACGATATGATTACTACCTGGGTTTCGATCGTTAGATCAACATCAGGGTTTTATAACAGAGAATGCACAAATTTATCATAATTACTGTCACAGAAGTATTAAATAAATTCAAAACACACCTATAAGCAAGTTCGGTCCCTAGTTAGGAAAAAAAATGTATGTAAATAAAGAATAGTATGTGGATATGCGCTGATGGACTGACGCCATTGTGTTTGTGCGTCAGTGCGGACGGATCTGTGCGGTAAGTGCGCAACGCGCCGCGTCCACTGCCCGCTATCAACCAGCTTGATCAAACTAATGGCTTGGTTATAAATATAATACTAGGGCATATGACGGTCTCATCAAACTTCACTGTATTTGATTGTGATACATCTCTTTCTGTAATTGTTTTAAAAAGATTTAAGGCTGGAGCAGACCGGAAGCGTATGCGTACACGTAAGCGTATACGTGCAAGTACCACTGAGTTGTAATGTATGGAACTGTATGAGACAGGACACACCGCTTGCGTTACGTAGACGTGCGCGTCGATGTGTCCTGTCCTGTCTCATATTGATCCATACATTACAACTCAGTGGTACGTGCACGTTTACGTTTACGTCTACGCATACGCATCCGGTGTGCTCGCCAGCCTTTTATTTGCCAAAACAATAATGTCGTAGAAACATATTATATTTATAATCTAAGTAAAGCTGGAACGCGCTAATTATGAGATTTTTTAATAGAAATAATTCATCGTTGGCAAAAACCGAGCTTACGTCTATGTATAGATGAACAATAATTTTACTCTACTACTAGCGCCATCCTGGAAATGACAAATACTTAAATCTGTATTTTAGAATTCACTTACTCTCATGATACTTATTATGAATGAAATAATATTGAAATATACCCCGTTTTATATCACAACATTTAAAATATTGGAAGTTTGATGAGACCGGTCAGACTTGTTTGGTAAATCGTTGCGCCTTGCACGCACGCTTTCCCTCCATTTTGTAAGCCGCCGCCGCCGCCGCCATCTTGTATTATGGCGCCACGATTATCGCTTACAAATTATCTTTCTCTTTTTCCATATTAGATTATGTGCTTCATTTTTTAAAACTATATAAAAGGTAATTTAATGATAAGATTCTCGCTAATTTATTTAAGAAAAGGAATAGGAGATTTCAATAAAGTGCTATCGAACACATTTTGTTCTCACAATGATTACTGTTTTTTTTTTAATTATAAAATCATATTTTATACTAGATTTTCAAGCTTTGTAAACAACAGATAAGATCAGAATAATAGTTTATGTTTATATTCGTTTGTAGCATCAGTGAAAACTATGATTCCCTCAAACATCAAGCCTTGCACTTCATAGTACATCCTTCAAAACGGCCACGCTTGCAGCTAAAGCCTTAAATAGTTTATTGTAGTACATTACCACATTTCTATATCATCAACTCGTTCCTTGCAAATGATCCTGCGAATCCCAGTATTCGAACTTAACCGTATATCTATCTATCCCTTTCCACCGTTGAATATCGCCAATCGGTGAAAAGAGAGAACTAGCTAATCAAAACTTTACAACATATAGATATGGTTGTTTAATTTCTCCGTCTACTAAACCTATCTACGCACTCTACGGTTAAATTCGAGTACTAATCCTACAAGCTTATAAGAACCAGTTATACAAACTAAAATAAATTAAATTAGTATCAAATCTTCAACCTGATATAGCAGCGGTGACTGGCTCAGATAAGCTTGTCCAAGCTATTTTAAGTAAGGTACGAGTAGGTGACGAATTTCAATATAATATCACTCTTTTCAACTGAAGAGAACTCATGATTCCTAATGATAAATTACTTTTAAAAATGCCATAATTATATTGTCTTATTACAAGTAAAAAATATATTTAACATTCAAAAATGTTTTTTTCTTCATTGGCGTTAGAGTTCATTAGTTCAGTTTTGAGCCGCATTCATTAGTGTCGTGGCGCTTGAATGTTTTTGTTTTGTTTGATGTCTGATTTTGTAATGTGATGTGTCGTTGTATGGTTTCAGTATCTGCCGGCTCCATCACCGACGTGGATAGGAGTGCTGTGGTGAGTTAATCATTTGGTCAATTCGGGAAAAAGTATTTCGGCATTGTAATGCGTACTTCGCAATTTCAACCGTTGCTTGTGCTATTGACTTCGTAATAATAAATCAGTGTCATTTACTACTCTTATCTTAGTCTTCCATTATTGTCTTAAATTATGAGATATCGTGGAAATCACGAGACAATATTGTAGCCTGCACGCACAGTGACAAGTAATAAATATACCTCATCGAACTGTCAAATTGTTACTATAATTATTGAGTATTCCTCCAATAGGACAACAGCTCCCCAAGCACAACTAGATGTAACTCTATCGTGTGTACAGTCCTAATTCCTATCTAATTGGAGGGATAAGTCAATGTGGCGGGTTTTTCATGATATTTTGACAGCTAGATAAGGGGTTTATAGTTGGTTACAGCGGTCAGCTCTCCTCCATAGAAGACAGCCAAGTTTTTGAACTCGCCAGAAAAGATAATTTAAATTACTTAACTAAGTGATGTAACATCCAAAAGTTAAAAACTAAATTATTTGAACTCATGCTGCGGGAGTTGTCTTGCCACTCGCGAAACCTCAAGCTGCCTCGGCTGAGAACTGTAAACTGTCGCACGTGTCGTTAGCTCCGTTGTGTACGTTGCAGACGACCCACGAAGGCGTGGTGGTGCGCGGGGTGTCGACGCTAGGCGCAGGGGTGGGGGGTGTGGTGGGTATGAGCCGCTCTGGGGCGGGGGGCGTGCGGCGCTCGCTGCCCAACATGGCCACGTCGCACCTGGTGCACGAGCCCGCCAAGCTGTACCCCTACCACCTGCTGCTCATCACCAACTACCGCCTGCCGCCCGACGTCGACCGCCTCAACCTAGAGGTACTCGCCACACACTCATCTCTCACCTCTCACCACTACACCAATTACACACGTACCACTCACCACTCACCACTCACCACTCACCACTCACCACTCACCACTCATCACTCATCACTCATCACTCATCACTTATCACTCATCACTTATCACTCATCACTCATCACTCACCACAAACCACTCACCGCTCACCACTTGCCACCCATCACTCATCACTCACCATAACCACTACACCAATTACACACGTACCACTCACCACTCACCACTCATCACTCATCACTCACCACAAACCACTCACCGCTCACCACTTGCCACCCATCACTCATCACTCACCATAACCACTACACCAATTACACACGTACCACTCACCACTCACCACAACCACTACACCAATTACACACGTACCACTTACCATCACCACAACCACTACACCACTCGCCACAACCACTCACCACTCATCACTAACCACTCACCACAACCACTAACCACTCACCACTCACCACAACCACTCACCACACCCACTCACCGCAACCACTCACCACTCACCACTCACCCACCACTGACCACTCACCACTCACCAATTACACACGTACCACAAATTAAAAAGTTTATAGAAAGTCCACACCCGCCATCCCTGAAATTAACTACGTAAACTTGGTTAACTCTTTGAAAAAACGTGTATAATTATAATAATTATAATCGTCAATTTAGTGTTGTGTTTAAACAGCCAAATACACTACAACAGTAATAAGAACACTTATCAATTTTTAGCACATCGAAAATCAATACGTTACGAGTATTAACGAGATCCGATCATGGTCCGAACACTGCCTGTAAACGCAATGATCAATATACACGAATGTTTGCCCTGAACGGGATTCGAACCCGCGACCCTGTGCTCAGTAGGCAGACGTACTAGCCACTAGGCTACGGGGCCGTCCAATTGTTAGTTGTTTAGTAAGTAGCGTGCGTGTGTTGTGGTGTTGCAGCGCCACCTATCGGACGCGGAGTTCGAGGCGATCCTGCAGATCCCGCGCGCAGACTTCTACCGCCTGCCGCAGTGGCGCCGCAACGAGCTCAAGCGACGCGCCAGGCTCTTCTAAACACACACACACACACACACACACACACCACCGCCCCCCCATTCAAACATAACCGCCTCACAGGCTACACTAAATATACTAGGTGATACTGGGCTCAGTTCTGCGTGGCCGCTAAAATATCTAAATTTAAGTTGTCATGTCTCTTTCACGTTCTTAAGAACGAAAAGGGACAGGTGATTGCCAGCCTACATTTAGACACGTCAAACAACGATATTACGCGTAATTTAGCAGGAATTTAAAAAATCCCGACTGAATTAAGCTGAATTTGACAGCTGCGCTGCTTATTTTAAATATCATTCATTCCAAATTAAATTCATTCGTCTCCCCATCCTTTTCGATTCTCATATGAATGAAAGAGACCAACAACTTAAATTTAGCTAGCTAAAGCCACGGCAGAATTGAGCCAGGCAACTGAAACAGCGCACAGGCAAATGTGCGACAAGTTTGACCTCCTCCCACGTTAACGAAAGACATGTCACCTTTGCACTCGTCGGAGCAGACTATTCAACCCTATGTGCTCACAAGATTTGGGAAATGAGCTTTGACAATTAAACTTAACATCCAATAATTAAATAATTCTAAGGCAAGCTACTGTTAAAGGCATATAAATCTTATGAGATCTCAACAATCTAATCTGTAACTGTAACACGCTTAATGGTCAATTGACGAAGTAGTTTTGCTGTGCTTGTTAGTACTGTATGTATCTGCACATGAAATTATAACTGCAACGGTTATTTAGCATAGCCAGGTCACTTTTGGTAGGTGTTGTACTGCTGATACTGAATAGCTGTAACTATTGAAAGTAGTTTATACCAGGAGGGGAGGGGAGGGTGGGAAGGGGGCGACAGACGCCAATCATGATACAATGTGTGGCGTCGGCGAGTGCAGCCGGCGCGCAGTGCTAGTAGCGCTACTCGCATAATCGATCATTTTACTATTTATTACAATTTGTTGTTATTTTATTTTTATATTTTTAGTTTTAACTCGAGCGTATTGTAAGTGGAATATTCACTAGTGCTGGTTGCTATGGCCGGGCGGCGTGTGTCAGTTTTGACTCTTATTTCCTTGCGATTAGAGTCCAAAGTGGCGCACCGAGCCACTCCGGCGTTTTCTTTATTTTATCGATGATATTATAATGAGTTCACATAATAATATATTTGTACCTATTAGTGTGTATATGCGGTGTGATTCGTGATTATTTAGCCCCCCATTCTGACAGGCGCGAGCTGAAGCTTAAATTAAACTGTCTCTTTCCTTTTATTGAATTAAAAAGGAACAGGGGATAGATGATTGATATGAAAACCTTTAAATCTTATTGCGTCAGTCAACCGATTTTCAAAAATCATTCCCCTTAAAAGTGCATAAAATGTAAAGTTGGTGTTTGCCGGAGTCGTGGGCTATTTGCGATATTATAGAGAAGGAAGTTCATAGAACTAGTTGCAGCAGCGCGCGGGTGCGAGCGAGACAACACGCACCGCGGATGCAGCTGTCTCTGTCACACGCGCGCGCTGCTCACATACTGATGCCTTGTTTAATGAAATGAATAATATATATGAGAGAGTTGTGTGCAAGAGTGTATTCGATTTATTTTAGTGAGAACCAAATATTGTCATTCGTAAGAGACCTATATTGCGGTAGCTGTAAGTCGGGACATACAAAATATTATATTGTAGGTTAAGTATAGCTTTGGTGGTAGCGGAGTGACGCGGCAGTATAATTGTGTAATGCGGCGTAGCGCGCAGGGGGGCCCGAATACACCTTTATTTATACACGCAACTAAAAAAACCTATTTCGTAAACTGCTTTAAAAGAACAAAAAAATATTTCTACATAGCTAAATTATAGAAAATTTTTGATGGCAACACCATACATTGGCAGGTTATTTTAATGTTGCCAGTATTTCAAATGTATTTTATCACCATTTTCTTTTTAACGTTTAAAAAGAGCTATAATGTAAGCAATAAATATAGCTAATACTCGTATTACCTACATAATAATATAATGTGAGATGGTATGGATAGGTTCGGGCCCCGCGATAGCTTGTGGAGCGATGGTTCCCGTCGATGTGGCCCGCCGCCCGCGCGCCGTCACTATCCGCGCCGCATCATAAACAAGTATCACTTCATCGACAAAAGTGTACACTTTGATGCCTTACGCTTTCAGCAAATTAGCAATAATTATAACAATTTTTTATGTAGCTGGCAACATTGACAGAAATATTTTTTTGATTGGTTTTATCGACTTCAAATAGTGTTGCTAGTTTTAATTTTTTTGATTCTACAAATTCGTCCCTTTTGTTGATGGGCATCCTAATAAAACTATATTTAAATTATTATACCTAAAATAAGTTTATCTCTGTGAAGTGATTGGTTAGTAAAGATTTTCTGAACTATAATATTGGCAGGCATAATAAAAATGTAACATCTACAAACCACTTGCAAATCATACAAATATTAAATCATCATCATCATCATCATCTCAGCCGAAAGACGTCCACTGCTGGACAAAGGCAAATATTAAATAGACAAATAAAATGATGTTTTCGAAAATCTTTAAGAACCACCAATATATTACAAGATAATTTGTTTTTAATGTTATTTTAGGCAGATGTAAGTTGATAGCGATCCTAGTGGCTAGTGGCTAGTGGCAGTGGGCGCGCGCGGCCGCAGCTTGTAGTGTAAGTATCATGTAAACTAGATAGCTTACTATCTAATGGAATGCCTAAATCGTTACCATAATAATAGGAGCAGATTTCTCGCAGTTTCTGATAGCTTATTCAAATGTATCGTAAAGATTTCTCAACACTTTTTACTTGATATCTCCAGCCCAACAGCGGCTTCCGTTCAAGCTCAAATGTATTATTTACACAGTACCTGATCGGTACCACTTTTTCGAATCTTTACTCTGATATTTTTAGCAGCAAAATAATGTTTTTCCTACAGATATGTCGACTTAATACTTTTAATTCAAAATGGGCCCTCTATCTAAATGGTTCTCTGTAGCCAAGACAGGTGTACGATTACGGTATATTTTATCATATTTCAGTCTCCGAATAATTGCTCTAAACAGCATTGTATTTTTTTTAGTAATAGCGAGGAAGAACGAAATATTAATGTGACGATTGTTTTTTACTCAGAATATACTGTACTATACAAGATTTATTACAGTCTGGCAAAAAAGTTGTGAAATTAATAGGGGCGCCACTTCCATTACGGTGTTGCCATTTTATATCATGCTGTCACGCTTTAACTTATGGATATTTCTGAGAAGTAATATGTTTATTTATTTAGTTCCGTTCCAAGACATTTTAGCCAGACTGTACATCCATTTCAGTAAATAAATAAAAAAATTGCGTGCGCTGTGGCCATGTCAAAAATTGGAGTTCTGTATTTTGTCAGATTGTTATTTCACACTGTAATTATTTGACCACTGGCCAGACACTAATTATATCGCACTTTATAACTAGCTGATTGGTATCACTGATATACTTTATGATAACTAAATTATATTTTAATTTATAAAAGGTTTTTATTCAGGGTGCAACAAAATACCCATAAGACAACTTGCATGAAGCAAACCTGTATATATTTTATTAAATATTTCTATTCTCTATGCATTTTGAAGGATATTTTATTGCACATCTGATGTGGTTTGCAGTCCTCGTAGTATTTTCAAATCTACTTACGTAATTGTAATTTTGCCAAGAAGCTGAGTAAGAACAATTATATCAGTGATTTTTAACATGAGACTATGCTTTTGAAATAATAATAATAATGCATTTCCAAGCTGATGTGTTTTTCATTTCACTGTCCCTCCCTTCCCTATACAATTTTTTTTAACTAATTGAGCAGAATTTTTGTTTTTGTCTATACTAATATTATAAAGAGGGAAGGTTTGTTTATTTGTTTCCATCGAAAAGGCTCCGAAACTACTGAACAGATTTCAAAAATTATTTCATTAGAAAGCTACATTCACCCTAAGTAACATAGGCTACCTTTTACCGCGGGAAAATGCCCCATTCCCACGGGAAAAACTAAACCCGGGCGGAGCCGCGGCGCGAAAAGCTATTCAGTAATAAATTAGTACAACAATATCAAATAGTAGTCCCTCCCTAATAATACTCCGGCCGGGGTAGTATTGTATTGTAGTGCTCTAGTAGTAACCTCTAGGTCCAGTCCATGATACGATACTACTAGGTGGCTAGGTGCCTGACCAAAGAAATAAAAAACCTCGCCATATTGCGGAAATTCAATGGAACTAAATTTAATCATGGAAATTGTTGCCATAAACAAAAATATACAAGTGGGCCCGCTCGCCCCGGAACAGGCTTTTTATTTCTTTGGTCTGGCTTTACTGTAAATCCTATTCTTGTATATTTATATTTTATATATGTAGTTTATATTATTATTGTTATATAATAATTATAATACTATGCATTTTATTTCATGTAGCTTGGTATAATTTGTACTTTTTAAATATTTTATTTTTTCTTAAACCCCTTTTTAGTGCACTTTCTTGTCTATCTCAAAATTATTTATTTATCAATTTTCTCTAACTAGTGTATAGGTTGGCTGGAAGAGATATCTGCGTAGAGATAAGCTCGCCTTTGTTGTGAAAATTCTGACTGATGTTGTTTTTTATGTGTGCAATAAAGTATATATTAAATCCGTATAAATATCCGTAAACATAGATTATCCGTTATTGTACTTCGAAAATCTGTACAAATACGGACGAATCCGTATATATGGCAACACTGCACTAAGTTAAAGCCGCACTACACTCTCCACAAAACTAGACGAGACATGGCCAATATGAGGGACGCAGTTATGCGCAAGAGTGAGCGCGGTGTATGTGCATCTCATTCTAACGCATAACCTCGTCTCTTTCGGCTCTCGGGTTTTGTCAAGTGTGTAGTGTAAGCTCTAGTCCCTCCATAGATATAGTATAGTAGTAGTCCCTCAGAGCACAGTATGAATATAGTATGTACTCTCAGAGCAATGCTTTAGGTTAGTCTGCCTGCGTCACGCACCGCACGCACGCACCATGAGCACGAGCACGAGCACGACACGACACGCACGAGTGTATGTTTATTTACAAATATAGTTTCCTTACCTTTACTTGACACTGGCACAAAGTATAACTAGTGCCAAGAACTTTTTTTGTCATTGCACAAGCACAGAATACCAAATAGTGCACAAGTTGGTTGGGCACAGAGAGGTGGGAAAGCGGCGGCTCCCACCCACCTCTCTGGTTGGGCACAAGTTTTTTTTTTGTTATGGCACTAGTTATAATACTTTGTGCCAGTGGGCTCAATTCTGCGTGGCCGCTAAAATATCTAAATTTAAGTTGTTGTCTCTTTCTCGTTCTTAATAACGAAAAGGGACAGGTGAGGTGATTGCCAACCTACATTTAGACATGTCAAACTTCGATTTTACGCGTAATTTAGCCGGAATTTCAAAACATCCCGACTAAATTAAGCTGAATTTGACAGCTGCGCTGCTTATTTTAAATATCATTCATTCAAAATTAAATTATAAGGAGATGCCATTTAAGTTATTGGTCTCTTTCATTCATATGGGAATCGAAAAGGATGGGAGATGAATGAATTTAATTTTGAATGAATGATATTTAAAATAAGCAGCGCAGCTGTCATCAGCTTAATTTAGTCGGGATGTTTTTAAATTCCTAATAAGTCAAACAAGTCAAATCAAGCAAGGCAAGATCAAAAAAGACAAAACGACAATATTACTGAACAAAGACTAGCCTCACTCAACACTAGCCTGTATAAATTTTTTTTTTTTTTGCTTACCTAGAATGGATAGTATCCACAGATCAACTATATATACACAGGGTATAGATAGGACAGTTAGAATTTGGCCCAAGCTTCCTCTGACCGCGTTATGGCGCTGCGTACGACATTCGCTTTGACAGCATAGGGTAGCCAAGAACAAAACGTGACATATGTCGATAATTAGGGATGTTCTAAATTATATCGATAATTCTTTTCCACCTCGATATAGGTTTACCAGTTATTACTTTTTATTTAAGTTTAAAAATAAAACAAATTTTATAAACATAGATTTTTTATTTTTTAATGATTTGTTCCTTAGTCTCAATTTTCTTGCTTGAGAAGTAGATTGTGCTAGTCTTTGCGAGAACGTGTCGCCCAGACTTTCCATTGCCACAGCTTTCCCCTTACTTATATATTTTCTTTGCTTAGAGCCAAAATTCCTCATTCCTGAAAAATAATAAAATATTCATATTAATTTCTTACGTGTTTTTTTAATGACTTCAATATAGACATTATTTAAAACTAGTCCTCACAAAAACAATGTTTTTTTTTCGTTTTTATATCGCAGTAAGCTATCATAATAATATCAGAATAAAATGTAGCTTTACCCGTTTGCGGTTTAGCAGAAGAGCTGTAAGGTATGTATTGAGTACCTACAGATAGTGTTCGGATTTTAGAATAAAGTAATGAAATTAAGTAGAGTACCTATCACTAGTACCGTGTGTATTGTACCCGTTGTTTGGATTTGGCCGTACTTCCTCAGCAAAGGATGAGTTCCTGTAAATAGACATTTATTTGTAAATAATTAATTACACACTCATTGTTTTATGCCTATCTTAACTCAGTGTGAAATAAATAAAATAATTAAAGTAGCTACCTATCATAATGTACCTTTTGGTTTTGTATATTATTGTCTCTGTTGTCTGGAGTGGGTCTTACTTCTTCAGCAGAAAGATGAGTTATGTACTTAGACTTAGTTATGTAAATTGATTAGTATTATTTTATTTATTTTTTTAATTATATTTTATTTGTAAATTACACATTTATCGTATTTTGCTTATCTGCATGTGAGTGATAAGTTTCAGACTAGGTCTATATTAAAATCCATAATCGTTGAATGGCATAACAATTAAATTCCATAATTTTTAAATCCATTATTATAATGATTTAAAAGTCCTATCTTTAAGACGAATACTGTTAGTAAGTATAAAAAATTAAAAAATATAACAAATATGGGAGTGATTAAATAAATACACGAAATGTTTTTATTAACCAAAATATTTTAAATTTATCATTTTTAAAGTTGAAAAATGTATTTTAAATTACAGATTATAAAACTATGGATTTTAATAATTATGCTAAATAATGGTATGAATTTTCAAATTATGCATTCTTATTGTTATATGAATTCAAGTTATGGGATGATTTTATGATAGGGCTATTTATATTATGCAATTTAAAGGACACGCCTTTAGATTACATACCTATAGGCTCCTCTAAACCACGTTCTTGTTTCCTTGTAAAGGAACATGAGGGTTGAGGGTCTGAAAATAGAAAAGAAAAACATGTGAAGTTGACGTCAAGTTATGGAACATAGTCCGTTGAAATAACTAACTCAACCCGCACTGCAAAACAAAAAAGGTATTTTTGCCGCTTCAATTGTCTAATTTACTTTCGCCCTATTTGGAATGCAAATAATCTTAGCAATCATGCAACTCTTACTTTAGACAGGTCATAGTCATAATAATCAAACAAAATATGATTGCCTTAAGCGGTGTTGATATACACACCTGCTCCAATAGTTACTGCATGCGGCATTGTTATCTGAATCTGGTCTGGATTTTCAAAGTTCTTATGCTCACTTGTAAGATCTAAAACAGAAGAAATCCCAATTAGGTACTAAATGAATAAAATTAAATTTTAGTTTTTTTCTGCGACCTATTCTCATGTTATTAGAAAAAAACACATATAATCATTCTACACATATAACATAATATAACACATTCTCATGTTATTAGAAAAAAACACATTAAAAAATCGTGCTTTTTTTTCGCTAAATATATACAATACATAGCTAAACAAACGATATGTGTTCATTCCAGTGGATTTGATTGAACACTACCCCACGCCTAGTTGGTAGTGTGCCTGCCTGCTGTGCTGTGTGGGTTTATTCTAATTGGCTAGACCTTCTTCTTAACTTGGTAGACCTTGTTAGTATATTGATGATGAGATAACCTAAGATAACTTACCAGGCAGAGAGTTAGACCGTCAAGTACGGGGCGCATGGTATTTTCTTAGGTTCGGAGGAGGAAAAATCAACTCAACAAACACAATATGAAATCACAAGATGCGCAAACAACGACATTATTTTATCATTAACAAGTCAACAGGCGGACGAACGATCTATGGAACTGAAGTTAACCACAAGTTAACTGAACTGAACATTGTCACAAGTGTCATAATAAAAGACCACAGATTGCTTTCGCAAAATGGCGTCTTGCGATACTAGCGACAAAGCGCTGTCACGGGAACTACAGCTGTCCAGGCCCTGATAGTATCAATGTACAATGGATTGTAAACGAAAAGGAATGAGAGTGGGGGAATCGAGAGGAAATGGCGGGTTCATTGTTTCGTCCTTTTTAAAAATAGTTTTTCATGGTAGGTAATTGTGGTGTTAATATGGTGGAATTAGTGCGATACCGTTAAAGAAGAACTATTCAATGAAAGTGAGAAATAATGAGTAGTTAGCTGTTTCTGGTTTGATACCCCGCGTTAAACTTTAGTATCATTGGAATATAAGAACCACCCTTGCATTCCAATGATCCCGTAACAAGAAATGAAACTACTGAAGAAGTTTAACATAGTTGCAAGAAATGACTAAAGATGACGAAATGAAACTGAAGAAATAATGACTGAAGATGAAGACATTAAACTTGGATAATGCAAGAAACTACTAAAGACTAGGCTGTATGGGCTTAGATCCCTAGGAATGAGAGTGACAAGCCATGTGTCATGTGTCAAATGTCAAATCATTCCTCCTTTCTTATCTGTGGTCGACGAAAAATCGCACACTACCTACTTGCCAGCCGCGCGTGCTTGTGGCGTTTTGGAATCAATTTTTGATAGTTCTAAATTACGGATAATCTGTGACGACAATAGTGTAGTGAAAATGATACTATTAATTCGGTAAAACCAAGTTGCAATAACGCTTTCTGACCCAAATTAGTGAACCATTTCGTGTCGAGTGGCTGTGTGTTGAAAGTATGAACTTTGAGGACTATGAAACGCTCCCGACGCAAAATTCGCTGGTGCACATGACCGCGGGGGCGATCGCGGGCGTGATGGAGCACTGCATCATGTACCCGCTCGACTCCGTGAAGGTGAGCCCGCAACCAGCGCCGAGCGCTAACCTCTCGTTACGCCATTCTGCGTCGCCCTAGGGTTATGTAAAGCCTGCCGCCGTCACTCGGCCCACTGCTCACCCCTGGCCCACTGCTCACTGTCCACCACAACACTTCTACTCTAATTATCGAGCCCAAAACAAAAGTTGAGAAAATACAGTTGTGCAACATCAGCTGTCAGTTTCACCTAATTTCTAACTAAGTCGGGTTTATTTTTAGACAAAAAATGCATTGTGGGCCGCTCGTTAGCTCTTACAACTCTTTACTTGCTGTTATAATAAGAATCCAATTGATACTGAGCTCCACATTGAGTTGAAATAACAATGTCAAATGTGAACATAACCAATAAATCAATTTACTGCTAAAAAGAACCTCTCGAAGTTATTGTGAGACAGAGGAAACTGTAAAAAGTGTAGAAGAGGCAAAAAACAGTGAGATGGGGCTCCCAATAACTTGTTTTTTTGCTCTGACATTACTGCCAATGGTTTGTCCTTGAAGTCTACATGTATTTTTTGTGGCCTCATGATGATGATACAAGAGTTATTATTGTAGTACAACCAGCTAACTACTTTTCAAACATAATTGATAGTTGTGCAGGAACATGATAATTTCAATCATGCATTGAATATTTGTTTACTTGTAGGAGTTTTGCTTCAATTGATTAAAATGAGGTCTGTAAGAATAAACTGTGCTATCACTTGCTTTTAACTTACTATCTTAAAAGTGAAACCTGTTTCATAAAACTCACTTCATTTACCATGTACCTACTTAGATTAGAAAGAAACTGTTGATTACAAAAGTGAATTGTTGGTCAGAGAGTCAGGTTCAGTTGTTAATTGTGCACCTTGTTCGTGATTTTTCTTGTAATGTTTGTGCAATTTTAAAATGTATAATTATGATAAAATTTGTATAGATGTTTATAAGCTAGTTTACATACTTTACATTATCTTATTAAGTATGTTGTTGGGGCTCTCCCTCATCCTTTAACATTCCTATTGCAAATATTGCTGTGATTTCTTTAATAATAAAAGTAAAGAAGTAATTTTCTGGTCATTAATATAATTATTGCTTCTAAACTAGAACTTGATCCCTTTCCTTCCCTTTTTGGCTCTGAGCGAAATACTAGTTAAAAGAAAAACTGTGCTTGCATTGTTTTTTGGTGTTTGTTGTGATAATAATGTTATTGTTCCATAGTAAGTTTTTTTAACTGTGCCTGATATATCTTCAACCTTTCCATTATTTAAGTTACATAGATGTGACAATATCTATGATTTTTTTCCAATAAATATCTTTATAACTCCTTAGAAATTAGTATCTCTCCATTCAATAAATTAGATCTATACTCAGTAACAAAAAGATTTCCTGGAACTGTTAGCAAAACTATATTTAAAAAAGAAGTCAAAAACACTCAAAAACTTACTTTTTTCTTTGGTCCATGTATTCTGCGAAATTGTATACAATCATGTTTCAAAGAAATATAAAACTCTTGATGTGTGTTGTTACGAGTATTAGGCACTATTTTACATTAAATTTCATTACATACTCTGCTTGCATAACATTGATTACCTAATATATTTTTAACTAAATCGTGTAAGTAAAATATCCTAAAGTTAATAATAAATACTTAGAATTTGACTTTGATTGATTGATTTTACTGAATTTGCAATTTAACTAATAGCTAGTCATTTGTTAATTTGATAATGTTATAATTAGTTTCTTTAATATGGTAGTAGGAATTGTATTTATTGCTTCTGACTACTTACTTATTATAAATGCGAAAGTAACTCTGTCTGTCTGTCTGTTACGCTTTCACACCACCACTGAACTGATTTTGATGAAACTTGGTATGGAGATAGAATAGACCTTGGGGATGGACATAGGCTTCTTTTTATCTCGGGAAAATACCTCATTCCCACAGGAATGACTGTAAGCGCAGTTGGAGCCATAAGGCTGAAACTTGTTGAAACTTGTTATTACCAATCTGACCTTGGGGTATGATAGAATAGACCTTGAAGATTTTGCAGCGGGAAAACTCCTTATTCCCTCGGGAAAAATGGCAGCCATCGTGAGTGGAATTCTTTGACGAAACTTGGTACAGAGATAGACTAGATCCTGGGGATGTATAAAGGTCACCTTTTACCGCGGGAAAATCCTATTTCCCACGGGAAAAACAGCAGTACCGGTGAAAAGTTTTGATGAAGATTGGTACAGAGATAGATTTGACCTTAGAGTAGAATATTGAATACCTCTTACCGCAGGAAAATACCTTATTCCTACGAGAAAAAGGGAAGATTTGGTGTACCTAATAGATTTGATATAATGGATTTTAGGGAGGGATAAAGGCTTTCTTATACTGTGGGAAAATACCTCATTCCCACGGGAAAATTGGTAGTGCGGGAGGAAATTTTCAATGAAACTTGGTTCTGTACCATAGAAATATAGAAATAGGTCTTGGGGATGGTTTAAGGCTACCTTATAGTGCGGTAAAACTCCTCATACCCTCGGGAAAAATGGCAGCCATCGTGAGTGGAATTCTTTGATGAAACTTGGTACAGGGATATAAAAGATTTTGGGTATAGATAATGGCTACTTTTACCGCGGGAAAAAACTTTATTCCCAACACGGGAAAAATGCAAGAGTGGGCGTAGAAATGGTACATCTAAAAGTCGAAAACCAACGCGAGCGTAGCCGCGGGCGAGCAGCTAGTAGCTTCATAAAAAAGAAATAACAAATTGATAAACTTTACTATATCAGTTTATGATCAATTATAGTAACAGAAATTATATCAGTCTTATCAAAATTATTTTGTTGATAATAGATTTGTAATCTATAAAAATAGATTATTTGACTAGGCACCTTCAAGTACCTAATTATTCCAGGAATCCCCACTGAGATATCCAATATATGTCTGTATTTTTTTCTGATATCGCCATACAACTCAACAAAGTTATTGTTTCTGCTCTTATAAGTCTAATATAAGGGACATGTGAACCACTTTAGATTACACTAGGTTTTAATCATGGTATGGTATGCAGTTGTGAGCAAATCCCTTAGGAAGCACTTTTAACAACCTTGTATTAGCCTAAGGAAGTCTTTCTGAAATTATGTTATCAATGAAATTCTGGTAATTATGGAGATAACAGTGTTTCTGTTAAAAAAAGTAATCAACTTTACATAAAATATTAAATTTATTTAAATATTTGATAACTAAGTGTAAAGTGCTAGGAGGAGCGCAAAGTTTCACAGGCTATGTAGTAAGATTGTTCCTTTTTTGATCTTTATGTTCCACTCACTATTCGATTCAATTCAATATTTATAATGTATGGCTTTTGTCATTGTTCCATTCACTACTGTTACTTCTAATTCTTGAATCTGCTCTCTTGATGTTTCCGCATATCTCTAATCACGTTAACATTTGAAGGATGTGTGTTACAAAGCCTGTCAGTAGACGGTGAAGCATTAGACGAGGAAGTAGTCCTTCTTGTTGGCCTTCTGCCAGCAGAGCTGCGTGTTGTATGCGGTGTCGCAGTCGTCGGCGCCCTTCTGCGTGCCGCACGCGCGCAGGTTGGCCTCGTTGCGCGCCTTGAAGTCCTCGGGCAGCAGCGCCAGCACCGCGTCCACGTCCACCGCGCCCTCGCTCATCATGCCCGCCGTCTCCATCGTGCACTTGATGTAGCACTTCAACTTGTCGTCCGGAGACAGATCCGCGCCTTTGTTGACCGCCTCTACTATCGCCAAGTCCACCCCGGTCTCTTCCGCGCAGTTCTCTCGCAGCATCTTAGCGAGCTCCGCCATCTCGTCGTCCATGGCGCGGGCCGGTATGGCCAGCGCGAGAGCCAGTAGAAGGGCCGCCCCGGCAGCCATCGCTGCTCATTCCACTTGTGAGCCAGCCTCCTGCGCCCTGCAATATAAACCCCCGACCGACACGCGAACTGCACACCGCCCCGTCATTAACCATCAGTTTACTCTATCCTCTATCATTTGCTCATTGTTAGTAATTTGAAAAAATGATGCAGCTGAAGTAGGAAGCTGAAGTCAGCCGTTGGTTTATTTTTTACAATGAACTGTCTGTTTGTGTAATGGCCGGTGCGCTAATAACGCCTTGTCAGGGTGTCACTCGAACAACGCACCGCTCAATTTGTCACATTCTCAATTATTTCTTACACCAATATGTAATCTGCTAAATGTTTGTATCCTGTTGAAAAATATTATACACAAACGAAAAGTCATGTTTGTTATTTACCAAAATGCGTCATTTTTAGAAACTAGTCGGTACCTCTGTATTTAAACAAATGATGTAGCATTATTGGTATTTTAAAATTGAACCAATCTGTAGTAGGGCAATTAGCATCATCGGCCGCTACAATTAGCCGGCAGCGCGGCCGATTGGTTAGATGTGCATCAGCGATATCTTATCATTATCTCGAATTGTCGCGCTGCACTCGACGATAGAAATCCCCTACTTTATCAGATGGAAAATTATGCTGATAACACTCCACGTGGACTGTACTTACCACTTATCAATCACTGTCGCAAATTAAATAAGAGTTGGAAATAAAATCGCTGCAATTTAATAGAGACTGTTGGGTGACGTGATAGTAAAGTACTATTAGATTATAATACATTGTAGATACTAATAACAAGGTGAAGTCTTATTTACGCTGGGGCAACATTGTGCGGCTTGCGGCATTCCACATCACTACATAGTATAAAACAAAGTCGCTTTCTCTGTCCCTATGTCCCTATGTATGCTTAAATCTTTAAAACTACGCAACGGATTTAGATGCGGTTTTTTTTAATAGATAGAGTGATTCAAGAGGAAAGTTTATATGTATAATTGCATGCATAATATACTTAAGGATAACCCACAATAACCATTTTCCCGTGCGGAGCCGGGGCGGGTCGCTAGTAATTGATAAACATATTTCACAGCAACAACATGCTTTGAAAGTTATTTTGCCACGATGTTGCTTCGTCGTAAAATGTGCTACCGCATGCTGCAATTGCCGCAAATATGTTTTATTTGTAGCATAACACAAGATTTCCTAATGCGTAAATTTTGTATATTGCCTCAAGCCGCACGGTGTTGCCCAACGTAAATAAACCTTCAGCGACATTAAAGCATTCAGAGGTACGCGGAATAAAGATGATCATTATCATTTCACAGCTCAGAAAATATAATTTAAAAAAAATTGAAATTTAGAATAATGTTTTTAGAATGAAGTTGATTATTACAATTTTTGTCTTTGTCTTACATCAGTGGTTCAATCTTAGCCT
This sequence comes from Teleiodes luculella, assembly GCA_948473455.1. Classification (NCBI taxonomy): domain Eukaryota; kingdom Metazoa; phylum Arthropoda; class Insecta; order Lepidoptera; family Gelechiidae; genus Teleiodes; species Teleiodes luculella. The sequence goes on from OX419604.1 coordinate 11,192,180, forward strand.
GGCTTAGTATTAGATCAACAATGTGTAGAATTCCTTGGGTTGTCCAACAAGAATCACGGATAAATGCGTAAACGTCCTTAGCCGCTAGAGAGTACGGTAAAAGGCCAGTGCCAGAGATAACTTCAACCTTTTTACCGCCGCACACTGGTCCCAAAGTAAAAAAAATGGGACATTAAGGATTTTCGGATCGAAGGTCAAAGGATCAGGCTGATTTTTTTTTGTAGACAGCTGATGCAATTACAAGTCACTTTTATAGATGTCGTTTTTTTTCAAATATGCCGTATCTACAGAGATAAAAAATATTTTTTTTTGTATTGACGAAATCATAATTTTGACATTTTCTTCCAAGATTCAAACGTATTCAACATAAATCATAGCACATCTTAATCTACAAAAAATAAATCAGCCTCATCCACTGACCAAAAAAAAAAAAGTGCCTGTAGCTCCTAAGGTCGCAAAAATCGCAGTTGAGTGTCTATGACAAAAATGTAAGACAAGAGTCCCTCTATAAGATGTGCTATGATTTATTTTGAATACGTTTGAATCTTGGAAGAAAATGTCAAAATTATGATTTCGTCCATACAAAATAAAATTATATATTTTTTATCTCTGTAGATACGGCATATTGGAAAAAAACGACATCTATAAAAGTGACTTGTAATTGCATCAGCTGTCTACAAAAAAAAAACAGCCTGATCCGTTGAGCTTCGATCCGAAAATCCTTAAAGTCCCATTTTTTTTACTTTGGGACCAGTGTGCGCCGCGGTGTAGTACCGTGAACTACCGTGTGTAGTACCGACCGGCCAACTAAAGCCTCACTTGCGGCAAGGCATCAACATGCAGCTGTGGCATGCCACATAATTGATAACTACAAAGAAGTTTAGACAATTATCTAGCCAAAGGAGGCTTAACTCTATCGTGAACTGTAGTTCGAGGGTGTAATGTGAATGTTTGTTTGTTTGTTGGCAGACGCGGATGCAGTCCCTGCGCTCGGCGCACAACGGCACGATCAGGGAGACCTTCCGGTACATGGTGCAGCGCGAGGGCCTGCTCAGGTAAATGCGACATTTGCACTATTACAATAAAGTGATATTCAGATTGCACGCACAGGGCCGAACTTCCCCATATATGAAAATGAAAATGAAATATGTTTTATTCGAAGTAAGATTTTACAATCACTTTTCGACGTCGAGGCGGGTTCACAATTGGCTGTCTTCTGTGGAGAAGAACCCGCTGGAAGAAACTCCACAGGCGTTGCATCTTTTCAAAATAAGTATTTTACAAAATTATTATTTTATACAATTTGTTTAATATATAACAAAGAGTGCAAACGAAAATATGCAATTAGCGGAAGGCAACCAGTCAAAGTAGAAAAAACTAAACTATATAACCAATAAAACAACCAGCAATCGACTAGAGCAGACCGGTCCCCCCAAGTAACACCACGTTCACGGGTTTGACGTATGGGTCAGCCATCGCCGGGTCAACCATATTAGAGGGAACCCAACGACCCGGCCCACACGCCACCGCAAGTCAGGACACTTTAGTGAGCATATACCCCTAATGCCTCTGGTTCTGTATATGTATAATAGGTATGTAGCTAGGGAGGAAAAACCCCTTTCTATCGCGTATCGCTGCGTTTTTCGTTATTGTGTTTGCGTTACGTATAATTTCTCTGAACCTCGTCATATATTTCATTCCGATGATCCCTATTTCCCTATTAATATTATACTTGTACCGCGGGAAAATACTTGATTCCCACCCACGAAGCTTGTAAGTAAACAAACTTCATAAAGTTTTAAAAAACCGTAAACTGAGCAAACTGGCATAAATTTGTAATATAAGCAAGCATAGCTGCTTCCTAGCGACCAATGCCGGTTCGCGTGATGCAGCAACTTATGAAGTAATTGATTTATTTCTGTTCGCGTAACGAAAGGAAAAGAAAAACTTGAGGTAAATGACTTATTGGTTCATGCCGTTCATGGACATCAAAAATATACTTACAGTATACCTCTCATTATCTTACGGACGACGACGGCCCCGTAGCCTAGTCGGTAGTTCGCCTTCTTTTAAAGCGCAGGTCGCGGGTTCGAATCCCGCCCAGGGCATGATGATAAATTAATAACATTACTTACCTACCGAGTTCCTTTTGTGGTCACGGTAGGTAAATGTGCATTCTTGCATTATATTGTCACAATAGAAACAAAAAAAAATAGCCATCTGCCTCATGTCATGAATACGCAGAACCATGTCGTCATTCAATTCGCTCTGAGGAAAATAGGTGACCTACTTATAGATAGGTATGCTATACCTTGCCTATAGTTCGTGGTTATAGTATAGGTGTACCTATTATAGGCACACTGGCACATACGATACATCCTTGGCCCTTGCATCTAAATCTGCGTAGTCCGTTATTATGAACATTCTTAGATTTCCGCGGTTGTTAATTGCACTAAATCATGGAGAAAACCCGTGAAAATGTGTGTTAGTGATCGTTATGAATGTGAACTTACTAGTTCCCGCGAGCCTCCCCGTGACGCCATTTATCACCCTACATTTTTTATCGCAATCCGTTTAGCCGTTCAGGCGCGGTTTCGTAATAAAGATTTATCTTAAGAAAAAAACACAAGAGGAACAATTAATTTTCCATTTGTAATATTAGTAAAGAAGATAGTCTCTAACTAAATAATGAGAAATGCTGATTTCTAGGTGTATTTTTACCGCGAAAATCAGATCTAGGGATAATGCAATAATAGCACTATACTAGCGTAGCGACTATGGGCAGGCAGGTAGCTATGAGATTACAACGTCATCGTCATTGTAATAAAGGAGAAATGGTTTATATTCTTATCTTATATGTAAATTGATTCATCATACTAATATTATAAAGAGGAAAGATTTATATTTGTGTGTATGTATGTAATGAATAAACTCAAAAACTACTGAAACGATTTCAAAAATTCTTTCACCATTCGAAAGTTCATTCACAATGAGTAACATAGGCTACCTTTTACCGCGGGAAAATGCCTCTTTCCCACGGGAAAACTGGTAACACGGGCGGAGCCGCGACGGGAAGCTAGTATTCAATAATGTACGAGAAGAGAGCATTTTTGTCAGTTTAGCAATCTTTTGAATATTGTGAGATAATAGAGCAGTCCGACTTCTGTCTGACAAATCTTGCCTAGAACATGACGGTCACAACTAAATAGACACAGCCGTTCTGAAGTGATTCGCGTACATACGTTTTAGCGTACCATTTTTTATTATTAAAAATGATATAATATAATGGCACAAAAAATATCACAAAAAATACGGGATGTTAGTGCTTAATAAAAATGCCATGTATTTGTACATAAATACACGGTCATGGTAGTGTGTCCGCCACAATAGCAATTTGTTCGGTACAAGTAAAAAAGTATATAGTTATTTATGTTATGATGAATCACGTTAAAGTAAATAGCGTAACACCTTATGTACTTTGTGAAAATAATATGTACCTTTTATTTTTATTTATATACGTCATGTAGGTAATATTCTATTTACATTTCTATTAAATTCTTAGCTAGCCGAATGATTCAAAAGCCTCCCTCTCTCTCTAGTGTCATTTTATATATCTGGTCTGGTCAGTCAAAAGAACTAATTTGGTTTTTGGTTGAGGATATAAAGACAGGTTTTCCGGTACGGACTTATCGGTACGTTCCCCAACATAAAGAATCAGTCTTGATTGACTATTAGTACGCCCGTTAGGGATTTCGTCAGATTATAAAATAACTCATTTAAATGAAGGGAAAATTTTATTTGGTGAAACTAGTGTCATTATTAGTACATGCTTAACCAAACCACTGTCAGAAGATATGTTCAAAAATGTATGAAACAATAAGCCCGCACATATTATGTGACCGAGTGTCGGCGCTTTGAATACAGTAACCGGCCATTGTGGTAATCGCGCGCTGAGCCGCTATCGGTCGCTATCTGTTATCAGAATACGTGCGCCGGCGCGCGAGACGAGAGCGACCTCCAAACCCAGAGCGAACCAGCGCCGATACAAGCTTATTGTTCTTTGTTAGCAGCTCATGGATGTTCCAACGGGCTCGAGCTTTCCCTGATATCATGGTGAATGCGCCTTAGGGTGAGGATATAAAGAAACAGGTTCCCGGTACAGACAAACCAGTACGGGTAGGTACTGACTGATGCGTGTAGCAACAACATCCCAATAAACACAACCCAACATCACAACAAACAATAAAACATCCCAATGTTATTTATTATATGCGCTCACGCATAGAGACACAGGTTAGAAGTTATCTGTTCAGACAGATTACCTAGACCGGCTCAGGCTGGAACTTGATGGTCAGTAACGACAAATTTAGCCGTTTCTTTATGTTGGCTAACCTGCACTGCACCGATCCGTACCGATAAGTCCTTATCGGAAAACCTGTTTCTTTGTATCCTCACCCTTAGCCGACCACGCTGGCCCAGTTGGTTGGGTTGGTAATTTTCACACACGACCTTTGATTTAATTCGCTGGTGTGTGCAAGTTTCCACGCAATGTTTTCCTTCTAAAAAGCGTCGAATTGGTACATGCCCTGGCTTGAACCCGCAAAATTCTCGAATTCATGTGTACGTTTATTCGACGTTCTTACGGTGAAGGAAAACATCGTGAGGAAACCTGCACCCACCTGCGAAAAAATTTAAAAGGTTGTGTGTGAAGTTGACCAACCCGCACTGGGCCAGCCAGCGTGGTCGACTAAGGCCTATTCACCCTGATTGGTGGGGACATATTATGAGCTGTTAACAGGATTTCTCACAGTTAAATGTGAGTTTGATTATCAGATAGCTCTGCCTAGGTAGCATGTTAAATGTGATAATATTTTGTGTTTTTAAAGTGGGCAGAGACCATAATAAATAATTTTCAGAGTTAGTAGTCTGTTGGTATGTTTCTTAGTAGCTCGTGGCTTTAAATATTAATGCATTGCTCATGTTATAAAATACGTAACTAACATGTAGTTAGATTAGTATTGAATCGGCGGAACGTGCTCCCCCTCCCCCCCGCGACCGGAGCGCCTTGACCGGTTTAGATAAATGCTTCGTTGGTTGAACTCCACTAATATCATTGATAACTCGATATCACACACCAGTTGCAATAATGGTTGCATAAAAACACATTATTGTAATGTAAGCATCGCAGCGTGTGGCAGCTTTGTGCATTATTATAATTTCTTATGTATTCTTCGAGTCTTTTAAATAAACAACGCAAGGGCGCGAAGTGACGGATGGATTAATTGTTTTACGAAGCAGTGACCGTACTTTTCTCGGCGAGAATATTATTTCTACGATAATAGACAAAAATGCAGAAAGTAGATAAAGGAGAGAAAATGAAAACTAGTTTTTGTTAATGTTTCCTTTTAATTTTTGTGCTTTAGGTGTTTAATCCCACTGCTGCTGTAAAGGCATAGGTTAATAGGTCAATGTGAACATGTCCAGCCGCAGGTCTTAGGTCCATACAGCTGGCTAGCTGGACATTAAATACGAGTTTGAACTGGTTTGAATGATGAGAATGAAGGACGGAAGCATCGTGACCGCGGCGGGCGTCGACAATTCGGCATGCAGCTGTAGTGGTTCTGATAGCGATAAGGGATTACGAGTTACGACTGTCGGGTGAAGCCCGCGGAAGCGAGGTCAGACGTTAGACACCCTCTAATGTAATGTCACAGGAACAAGCAATATCATTCTTCCCCTGTTGTTCTGGCCGTTAGTAAATAGTTCCTTAAGCCGTTCTTCTCCACAGAAGAATGCCACCTTTGTCGTGAACATGCTAGCCATGAACTGCTTTGGTCTTTGGTATGAAATATCATTGAATTCGAGTAAAAATATTCGGCTACCGAGAGGTCGCTTGCAGGTCTACGCTGAAAAACGTAATAAATTAAAATTGGAAGTTCACTGCAACTGTACTTTGACACTTGAAATTGAAAGTGATATTGTTGTTGCTTGCGTGAGCAATTAGCTTGCACGTGGAGTATTTTAATTCCACTACGTACATTACATTAATTAGGTACCTGTGTGAGTTATTTTTAGTTAGTCCCTGATCTTGAACCCACGGGTCACTGTTACTGTAATGGGTGGGCAGTTGGACTGGTGTAAATTTTCCAAGATTTCATTGATTGACATAGCATGTCAAATGGTCGATTCCTGACCAAGATCAAAGTGATTTCAAAATGCGGGTAACAGATATATTCCATAAAGGGGTTTATCTGTATCCAAGGGAGCTCAATAATTCTAACGCCGCCGCTGCCCGGGTTAGTGTCAGATTGGTCAACGTATTATGTCTGTTTTTCAGGCCCACGTCACGCACGGTTGTTTAGGCACGTTTAGGGTAATTAGCCGGATTGCATTAAAACACATGAAGTGATTGAAGGATACTTTTACCGCGGAGACTTTTTTGGACACTCGTCTAACATAAATCACTAGATTATCCGAAAAAAATATCATTTCGTGCTTGTCGTGTCGCCGTTGGTCCTTGTCTATCTACGGATGTAGTAGACATAGACATAGACAATTATTTATTTGGCATATAAAGACACACACAATACAGAATTCATTGCAGAATTAACATAAACATAAAACAAAACAACAAACAGGAATAAGTAAAAAAAGTAAAACAAAAACAGAAAAAGAACCAATAAAAAAGTGTGCCACAATGCCAAAAAGGCTGCAGCTCAGCATGTGATTCGCTCAGCGAATCGCTGGTATTCTGCTGCAACCTGCGCGGCAGGTGACGGACTACATTTGAATTTGAAATAAATAGACATGTAATACGCTCGCTCGTGTGTGTGAAGTGTAGAAAAGATGTGTCTTTACAGGAGCCATGTCTTGTACCTTAAGCGGCTCAATAATTCTGACACCAGGGTTTGTGAGGTAGGATAACTTCAAACCCTACACGATTAGCAAGCAACACCAATATCTATTGCAGCTAAGACTTAAACTTTTTGTGTGTGTGTATGTCCTTTGAGCTAGTTATCCATTGTAGAAACTATTATATAATATTATGTGCTATTGTGTGGACTGCCATTGGAAGATTTGGAGCCGAGTCGGTTTCAGACGGTGCGCGGTGTAGTAACGGGGCGCGGCCTTATCAACTCATTATCAGACGTGATTGCCGCGATACAGAGCTATGTCGCATGTCGGACTGATTACACACTGACACTAGTTCACATTTTATTTGTTATCGTAGATTCATAAATATTGGAATCGAAGGAGCGCGTCATGTGATGAGTTTCGTAATCGGACTGAAGGCTGAAGGTACCGGCACGTAACGGAAACTGAAATTACAGTAAAAAAAATAATTAACTAGACATTTTAATTTGCACGCTAGGTTCTAGATTTTTGTTTATAATATGGAATATTAAAGTAGTTATGTCTTTTGAAATAAGTTATTTATTATTAATAATTATTATTATTATTAATTTCATTAAAAAAATTACGAATCACCGCCATAAACAATAATTAATTTCTTAATATTCACAATTTTTTCCAAAACAATACAAAAGGTATTCCTCGATGATGATTTTACTATCACATCATTTATAATAATAATTATATAAATCACAAATTATCCTTTGTAACCGACGTTACTAGACACTCTATAAAGTTGTTCATGAGATTGTAATAGCCTTGCTAGTACATATTTAGTGTAGCAATGACTCATCAATTTCGTCCACATCTGACTAAAAGAGTCAGTCGATATGCCGGTAGCGATGCAATCAAATCAGTGTGTAATCTGCGAACTCGTTAATCACACTGATAAATACAGATAACTTCCATAAATCCATACCTCAAATGTAAAATAAAATAGCTGGCATCATCTTGTCTAGACAACCAATCCAACTATCCTTGTTAGGCACTTTTATTTCATGTTTTACGAAAGGTCTGATGGCGCGATTCAGGCCTCGGCTTCTTCAAGGGACGCTTGTTGCTTCAAAGGACGCATGTGATGAGTGTATAGTCGGGGAAAAATAAATTTTTTTACACATTAAATCCAATAGTTCTAATTTCTTTTGTATTACGATTATTAGTGTTACTGAAGACCAACCTTGTGTTTTTCCCCGATCTAACTAAGGAGCTGACCAAGAAAAGGGGGGTAAAGAGCCCAATTGCTATATATCATTCAGAAAAAAACTTACACTGGAGATTATAGATGTTTTCACTTCCTTAAATTATTTGTGCACTGCTATAAAATATTCACCTATATTAATTACGAGCTTCTCGACATAAAATGGGTCTTTATATAAATTTTAACGCCTTTTTTAAAAAAGAGCCTTAGAAAATCTTAGAAGTGGTGATCTTTTCATAATATGTTTTAAAGATATATCCAAGACCTCGTGTGACTTTTCACCTGTGTGACTATACAGATGTAATTTTTATGATGTTTTTTCCCTTTAATTCACCGAGCATTAATTCTACACAAAATATTTTTATTTGCCAACAATTGTAAGCTAATAATACACACTAAACATAAAAATCACCAAAATTTACTAGAAGCGATTGGATTAAACAGCAAAACAATTATCTAATATCATAAGAATATCATCGATATTTGTATTTGGAGCGAAATACGCTGCGCTGCGTGGCCAGAACAAACGCTAGGGAGCCGCCCCGCCCCCCGCTCGCGCGTCATTTAGGGCGCCCGAGGGGAAGCGGCACGGCGCATTGGAGGTCAAGCTACTGGACGGACGGATGTCTGTTTGTTTACTTACACGAATAGAAAAAGATGTATCCGTTTTATTATTTCGTAATATTTCGTATTGATTGCATGATCATTTCGAGTAGGTAACCTTAAAGTGACTAAAATCATCATCGGAAATATGAATTATTGTAAGGGACAAATCTTCGAAAATGAGTTATGTATATGTTACCGGAAATGTATGAAATCCAGGAATTGTATACAATTCCTAGGAAATGTATACAATTCCGGAGCTCTTTAGGAAATGTATGAAATAATGTTTTAAAGATTATTTTAAACACACATTTCCTAGGAAATGTATACAATTCCTAGGAATTGTATAAAATGCCAAACTTGTATTAGGAAATGTATAAAACAAAGGCTTTCTCTCATACAAAACCTGCTGTTAAACTGAGAATCAGAGTTAAATGTGAATAAAATAAGTGAAACACATTATTAAACTTACAGTCCGAATGATTTTCAAGGTTCTTGTTAAGACAATGCAACAATCATATACTAAAATATATTTTTATCAGGCTACTTGTTAACTGAATTTTGAAGCTTAGTTAGTATTCATTATTTTTTAAGGCCCGCTGCAGTAGAAAAGTGATTTAATTTTTCTTTGTTTAATTCTGTAAGCCTTCCAGGTAACATTCAAATCGTAAAATATAAAATATTTATATAATAGGGCCTAGTTAAACTCTAAAATGTAATTATTTATTCTTATTAATGGCTGGTACATAATTACTGAAAGTTTAAGTGGCCCTAGCGCGAGTGATCGCCTGATCGGATGACGTAATACTACAGGCGGGACACTCCAAAGCACCAACACGATTTTTATTTTTGTAAGACAAGTACGAAACAGAAATGAAAATTAAAGAATAATTGTTTTTAAGCTTCATCGAATACCACGCAACACCATCCGACGGAGTTAGGCTGCGCAGGATATTGGGCGGGGAACTCGTTTTGATGCAGGGAGTTAAATTTTCCTCCTAAACGAGTAGTACATTTCTATACTACTGTAGCAATACCTTCCCCTCGCTCCACTATCCCTGCTCACCCATTGACATATTGAATGTATTACATTTCCGGATGCTATTTAGGAAATGTATACATTTCCTAGGAAATGTGTGTAATATCATTTATTTCACACATTTCCGGGCGATTTTAGGAATTGTATACATTTCCTAGGAATTGTATACAATGACGGATTTCATACATTTCCGTTAACATATACATTTCGATTGAAAAATTTCCGCTCTATATACTTAAAAATATGTTTAGAATATGGATATCTTTCTGATGAATTTTACAGCAACAGATTTAGTAAAAAATATTTTTTAAAAGTAATGCGAAGTACTCCTGAGACCTATGTTAAATTAATTATTAATGTAATGCAGTATTCATTATTGCAACTATTTATTGTAAAGGACACTAATATTTAAAAGTGCATCTTACGGTTACCAAGGTTCTAAATTTATCTTCAAAAATGTCCCTTACACTAATCGAATCATGTTAAATTATAATAATAATATGCTAGGTTCCCGAATTATATTTAGTATCTTTACTTTTTCATCCAATGATTGTTTTTATTGTTCGCCTCGAAGGCTTGAAATCTTTCTCTGTTACGTTATGTCATTTTATTATCCAATTTTCACTGCCGTAGAGTGCAGTGCAATGCTCCAGATGTATAGCTTTTTTAACACTTGTTGAGATTCGGGCTTTGAGAAGATGTTTTTTGCTATTAGAACCTTTTTGTGCCACCACTATTCTAGTGACTATAACTGGTGTTCATCTAGAGTCATCGGTAATTATGTTTTTAAGGTATTTAAACTTTAACTTGTTCTATTGGGTTCGAATTTAATGTTATTATTGAGCTATGTTTTGGTGTAATTTTCGAAGTTATTGGAGTTTCAGTTTTGTTTACATAATTCTTTAATCCAAATACAATATTTGTGATTAATTCTTCTGTATATTATCTATATCTGTGACAAATTCTTATACATAGTATACATACATACATCTGTATATTTAAACTTTCAGCTGCATTATTGTCCACAAAGCGAATAAATTGAAGATTAGCCCCATTGAATTTAATCCCCCCTTTTCCTGACTCTAAGTTTTCTAATAGCACACTATAAATATATTGAAAAAAAGCGACAACCTTGTCTCACACCCCGTCTAATATTAGCTTTTTTTTCCCCAATTTCTATTATCGTTTCTTGATTTATGTATAATTCAAAAATGGCTCTTCTGTCTTTATAGTATATTCCTGCTTGTTTTAAAATATTTATCATTTATTTCTAGTCAATTTTGTCAAATGCTTTTTCCAAATTTATAAATGCAAAATGTGTATCTAAATCCAACTCCATCCTTCTATCGATTGCTCTCTCACGTCTCAGGCCTAGTACCGCCTCTCTTGTCAATTTATTTTAACGAAATTCATATTGGTCCAATTTTCTTTTTCTGTTTTGAATAATCTTAAGTAAAATTGTGCTTGCTTGAGGTAAATGACTTAGCGTTCTGTCTTTCCTGTGTTCATTAATTTGATAAGCTTAAATAGTTCGTCTTTGATTGAATCACAATTACCATACATACCCCCTGGCCACAGCTTGTGCGGCGGCGGCGGCGGCGGCGGCGCGAAATTTGTTAGAACGTTAGTATTATTGTAACATTTCAAAAATGTTACGTTTACGTATATGAAATCTTATTTGTACTACATTACAGTGTTGATGTCGTTTTCAAAGTAAAACAAGATAAAAGTTACATTTTTTTTGAAAATTGGGTATGCTTAATTTTTTCCGAGATGTAGAAATACGAAAACCATTTGGAGATTTAGTGATTAGATATCTTATTTTCATATTTTTCTCTCAAAATACGCATTGATTGAGTTTACATGTCCAAAAAACCTTACGACTTTCATTTGACCCGTGTGACGTCACGCTGCCACAACTTTTATAAGATTTAAGAATAATATCTAAATATTTTATTATTCATTGAGAAATCCCCTATTCTTCTCATAAAATTGTTTTGTTTGCCTCTACTATGAGCCACACCCTCATTTCGTGAACCTAGAAAGTGCTTATCGTTTAAAACGAACAGTATGTGACCCAGTGACGTCACAAGAGCAAATTTTTAAAGTGGTAAAATAAAAATAACCAGTGAATTAAAAATTAAAATAATAAAATTAGTTTCTTAAAATTACGTTTACTTTCAGATAAAAATAGAAAAAATATACGTTTTTTTACTAAGCATACCCAATTGGCCTTTTTTGTATGATTTGGGTAATTTCACGCCTTTAAATAAATTTATTAATTACGCTGGTACATTTTTCTAGCAGGTTTTGAGAAATGAAAATAATTTTAGTTCTCTCATGTTAGTTTTGACTATTCGCAGAATGTTGCCAGGGTCACTGGCAACATTCCGCTGGTCGCAGGTCGCGCCGCGCTTCACGCAAAGCTGTGGCCAGGCCCTTAATCATCTATATAATTATAAATACCATGTGTACCCGCTGCTATTCCATTAGTATGTTACTAACAATTTACCTTGTTCATTAAGAATGGCAGCACTTTTAGTTTTATGTTTATTTTCTAACTTTCTGATTATGTTGTTCAATTTGAAAGGTTCAATTTGCTTTAAGTAATATTATATTTTGTCACAGCTATCTAAAAATACTATTTTCTTTTCTACATAAATTAGTAATGTTGTTTGTCCGTCTTTTATATTTCTTAATACTATAATCATCTGTTTTATTTCTAAGTGTCCTTCTTCCAATCATAATGTTAATTATTTCTTGGGTTATTAACCATTGTAATCTTAGTACAATAATTTCTTTTTCTGAATATCCTTTGCAGTTGTGGGCAAAATATCTTATAAATATCTAATATAATATAATACACTAGTGTACTAGTGTGCCTAGTGTGTCTATATATTAGTGTGCTATATGTTATATAATTATGTCTTAAAAAAGATGAAACACGAGATATTTTATTCAACTCACATATTTTTATTTCATTTCTTTTTATTGAATTAAATTTTTGCTAGAAAATTAATCTCGAATACCATAAAATCAACTTAAATTTCAGCGATAAGTGTTATTTTCCTATAATTGCATCAAATAGCGTAACTCTCTGTCTAATTATATAATGTTTCTTACATTAGTACTCATACGTTTTCTTTCAAGACTTACTTTATTGAACTTTATTTTATTTTCCAAAAAAAATTAATTTAACGGACATAATAATATAAAAAATAAAAATACTATCTTTGAAATTATACAAATTATTCCAACTTCCGTTTACTTATGTTATAGAGCTTTCAATTTCAATAGCATCACAAATATAGTAAATATAGCATTTTAATTTTAAAAAGCAATAGTTTTTTGACTCTCCTGAAAAGTTACGATTTGTCCCTTACAGTAATTCATATTTCTGGTGACAAAATTCTGATTGGGTTTACATTAATTTATAACAACAATATAAATCCTTTAAAATCATCACTGCTTGAACAGAAATATGAATTACCTATCGGTAGTTAAATTATCGACACGGGACCATTTTAATAAGTATTAAGTAGGTACTAAAATACCTAATTATGTGAAAAAAATATATATTAAAAAAATATTTCAAAGACGTCTGCATTGTTGGTTAAAATGTTGATTGACCCAGCTACAAGTAGATTCATTCTCAATAAATAAATTTGTATCATCCATCATACACGGCTGCATCATCATCGTTCCGCGCGCGCGCTGCGCTCGCGATAGTTCACCCCCGCGCCGAACTCTCTACCCCCCAAACATTACTACCGTGGTATTTTCGTATCCTCTGGTAATATTTAGGAGAACTTTCGTTTTGGGGTATTAATTATCATAAAATTTATTTTTATTATTTATCAACGACTGTAGAATTTTTGCTTCAGTGTTAAAACTAAATAAAACGTCCTAAAAAAAAAACTACGTTAGTCACACGGGTGAAAATCTCTAGGATTATCTTTGATTAATATATAAATGACGTGCTCAAAGATCACCAATTCTAAAAAAATTCTACAACGTTTTAATATTTTTATTTTACAGACCTTCATTATCTCACATTTCTCACGCACTACATTGGTGATATTTTATGTTTAGTATTATATATTATTTAGAAGGCCCTAAAAAAGAAAATCACCAGTGTAGGATTTAATCTCAATTAAATAAAGAAAAGACAATTTTTAAACAGCGTTTAAAAAAAACGCTCCCAAGTTTTTTTGGGGAAAATTTAAAATAATCAATAATAAACTAGCTCTAATCAAACAACGAAAAAAAATTTTGTCTAGGAATTTGTAATTTTTTTCCATACAAGCTATCGTATCTTTACCGGACTAGTAGGTATTATTTACAGCATGTACTGCATCGGGTGTTCTTTTGCAGTGTCAGCTTTGTGTAGCGCGCGCGTTGTAGCTGACGCAGGCACGCCGCTAAATAATAATAAAAAAGAAAATCTTAATTGATATTTTTTTATGTACAGTCTCCTGCAAAGAAAACTGACCCCCCCGTCTGTTTTCCTCCTGGGCAGAGGGGTCCGTTTTCTGTGCAGAAAACCGTACCTATTAAAAATTAATTTTGATTAAGTAATTTATTTAAAAATAACATCGTGTTTTATTTGACGAAATCCTAAATATATTTACAGCAAGAAAATCTATAGTTTTATAGAGCAAATTGTCACTAGATTCGAGTCTAGAACCTTTTGGTACTTAATGTCTACTAAACTAAAATGACCACTTTACCAAAATGACCGCTTTTTCAAAATGACTATCTAGAACATTACGGCTATTACATACAATAGCGAACTTAGAAATAATGAGCCGCTGTCATTATTTTATGAAATGAAATGAAAATAATTTATTTGCAACACACACAATACTTACAATAGACATGAGTAGAAAGAAATATCGAAAGTACTAGTATTCCTAAAAATAACACTGAGTTACTTGGATATTTTATTTCCGAAAACGCCTTGTGATATTTTCTGGAAATAGGAGCTGTTTCTTATGAGGTGTCGTCCTTGTAATGTCCCAATAAATATGATCCCAAAATAAACATTCTTGGAAACTGTCGACCTGTCGAACTGTTTAGATTACTTGATCTCTTTTTATTGCTTAGACTTGTACATTGTTTGAGACGAGAGCCGGTCTTGGTTTGAGCAAAGCTTATTAACTTCAGAAATGACGTCATTAAGTATTCTAAGGGAGTCCTGGAAGATGAAAGGATTTTATTTGTGTGGTCCTCTTAGGTAAATTTAGCTAGATGGACTTCAAATATTTTCTACACGTGTTCCACTTTAATGACATTAAATTAAAAAATAAAATAACCCCCGCCACAAAACCGTTACTTGATCCTTTCAACAACTAGAAATGAGCTGATAATCTTCAAATGGCTGAAGATATTTTCTTGGTTCATACTCGTAGCTAAGAACACTCGACTGTGACACCTTGCAAAAAAAAACTCGATCAAAATCGGAGCATCCGTTTAGGAGCTAGGATGCCACAGACAGACAGACAGACTGACAGACACACACACGTCAAACTTATAACACCCCTCTTTTTTGTCGGGGGTTAAAAATAAATAAATAAAAACATTAGTATTATTATTTTATTAATTCACTAGAGTATAGATAGACAGACAAAGAACTATACACTACCTACAATGTTGGCTGACTATGTAGGTAGTGAAGTAATTTGCTGTTGTAAATGAGTGCGTCTGAGTGTTTTATCAATTGCAGCCGGCATCTCGCGGCAGGCACCAGTCGCGTGACATAATATATCCTCTTGTTTAGCGAGTAGAGCAGTGCCTCGTACAGTAAGTACCACACTAGTACTAGTTAGTAGGGCTGTCACCTCACCACGCTGTCATCCACGAACAGCGTAATCTGTTCAATGCAAACTACTTCCAATCCAATATCGAACCAGTTACCATCGATACACCCTCCGCCCTCCTTACAATAAAATTATACTTTTTTTTATTTAAGCACGGCAAGAAAAGACGGCAAAATTTATACCTACTGACTTACTCGTACTTTACCTAGGCGCTAAGAAAAGGCAGCTGCTGACTATATTTTACCGGACTCTACTAGCTAATATAATTGGACCATCTAGGTATGTTAGATTTCTACTCTCTCTCTCTCTCTCTCACTCTCGCAAACTCTATTTGTACTATTTTGGCTGACCAATTAAATAAATAAATATATAAACTGCCTTTCAGGATAACATTCGTATGCTCAATAAATTCAAAGGTTGTGTGAAAATTCATACTGAGGCGGTATAGACTAAGGAGGGCCTATTCATTGTAATAGCTCCCCTACACGATAGGCTATCCTATCCAGATGGCGTATCGTGTAGAGAGCCTAGTTGCATCGAATGACCTTAGGTCCTAAAGCGCGTGCGATGGTCTTGGATGGCGTCGTCGTCAGTGTCGGTTTTTCGGCTGCACATCAAAGGGGAATGTTGGGCCAGCGATGGCGGTGCGCGCTACGCGTGGCCCATCAGCCATCCCACAGTGCTAAATAAAATAAATACATGTTTCTAATAAAGTTTGTTTATATCTCATCTCGACAAGTTGTTATGTGTTACTTAAACAAATAAATAATATAATGTAATAAATTAATAAGTTTGATGAAATCCAAATTTATTTTTATCTTTTTAGACGATTTAAATAATTATAAATATATAGGCTTTAAGTTATAAAAGGTGCCCATATCGATAGGATAGGGATGGATAACGAGGTCGCGAATTCATTAGCCGAAATCAAATTTCGATTTGACGATTTGTATAAAAAAAACCCCAGTCCATAGACTGCACTCTTAAAATTTATCTATATTAGTTCCCATTATTCTGCTTCAGTAGAACTAGTACCTAGATGAGGAAAGGAAGTAGGTAGTGAGTGGTGCTGGTGCCTCGCGAGGATAGTAACAAACATCCTACCGCCGCCCCGCCCCCCCCCGCGCCGCCGCTACGGGCTCTAGTTTTGTCAATATCAACGCTTGTTTTCAAAATCTTTGTATGTCTGGATTGCTCGCCATACATCCATATCAACAGCCGACTAAGTATACCGTGGGAAAAAGAGTCATATCACCGAATTGATTACTCTACAAATTATGTTTTTTATTAATTAGTATTGAATGTGCTAAGTGGTTTCAAAGTAGTTTCAATTCAATCATACTGTATTGCGACGTAATTTTTTAAATACATTTATTATCTGCTACGCAAGCATTTCAAATCAAATCATTGTAATCATCATTTTCAATTTGAGCAAAACATTTTCTTTAATAGTAATTTGGAAGACATAATATTTTATACCAAACAAAACGTAAACTATTTGTATCGGAATGTAGGACAATTACGTGAATAGTGACATAATGGAACAATGGTCGTGACCCTGCCGGCCCCCATTTCACCACTCACCAATAGCGTAGTGTTGTGTTGCGTGTGACGTCGCGGCGGGTATCGATTTGTTAAATAATTCGGACACGCGGCTGCCCGGGCGCCGGGCGTCGCAGCAGGCCCCACGTGACCTTCACCCCTACCTTGGAACTATGGAACCAGCCGTCGGGAAGCACGAGGATCACGCGCGACAAGTCATAGTTTTATCAATACCCAAATCTTTTTTTTTTTTTTTGAATTGACCTATGCTTGTGTCGAAAAGGTACGACCAATCAAGCTTCACCGGACTTGTACTCGCATCTTATCCTATTTATTAATCTTAGTTTAGCGGCTTTCTCACTGCTCTTGAAAGTTAAGTGTGGATTAATTGTTTGTAACAGTGCAATGTTTCATGCTCGGGTAGCTAGGGTTCGATTCGTTGGAACTATAGGCTCGCTCCTGAACTGACAGACAGTACATGGACAGTACAGTTCATTTGTTTAACATTTCAACTTTACGCCATTAAGGGTCTATCTAAAGTAAAAGTAGTGTATATTAAATTATGTGCTACTTTTACTTGAAAGCTGTAGCATTGGATTAGATAACCTGCACGATAAGCAGGCAAGCAGTTGTAACATTGTAATATTTTATCAAAAAGTCGTTGAACGAACTTCCGAAGATGGGGGATGATACGCACCGCTCATTTGCTTGGCACAGCCGCAATGAAAGCAGCACTGGCCAGTGCCAGGAGACGGTATTGATTTTCTGAACAAAATGGGTTCCCACGTGACACGCGACGTGACCTTGACTCTCTGGATACTATACTACCCCAAACCAACCCAAGACACTGTGTATTGTGGTCACGATTGTGGTAGTATTGGGGACTGGGGACTTGCCGCCAGACTGATAGGCGACCATTACCCCGACAACACACCTGATGCAAAATACATTTACGACGATAATGAAAAACACAAGCGCAGCGTAGCAGTCGAAGTTGCAGAAGTGTAGGAGTTTCCATTAAAATATATACCACTTTTATTTAATAATGTTGTGCGTATGCGATAAAATAGGCGTACAACCCTAGGGCGGCGGCGTCGCCAGTAGATTTGTTCTCAAAATGTTTAAGGGGATGTATTGTATGTTTCAGGTCTAGCATGAAGGAAAAAAAAATTCCACGCCCATATGGAGTAGTAATCATGCCTATTTTGTATCGAAACCAATGCGGCCGCTCAGAGGGGTGGGAGGGTAGGTGGAAGCGGGAGACGGGGTTTATCTTTTAACTCTATCACATATCTTTGAATACGTTAAGTTAGAAAAAGATAGAGACATTCATGTTATGACATGCCCAATTAAAAACAAAATATCAATAAAGTATGACATTTATTTGTCTTTATTTGGCATGTAAAAAACAAAAACTTCATGGTTGCTGAATTTGAAAATAGTGATGTGATGTGGTATGAAGCGTAACGTATATTTATCGATTATTTACTTAAATTTTATCACCATGGCTATTGTACACATACATCTTATGACCATCACAAATTTTATCACCATGGCTATTGATCACACATACACATCTGATGGTAAGTGGTCACTGTCGTCCAGGACATCTGCAACTTAGGGTAGCAGACACGGTGCAGGCCTTTGAGATGTCTGTAGACTTGTCTTTTGAAGGACCCCAAATTGTTGTGCAAAGGAAACACCTCGAGAGGGAGATCATTCCACACCTTGCACGTGAGCAGTAAAACGGTCATTCTCAGCGGGCCTGATTTTAGAGCGTCCGGCTAAATATCTGGCTAATCTGCAAGATTACAGGGTTGATTTTTTTTTCATGGACAGTTCAAGCTATTATCTAATTTGGATTGGTATTACATACTTATGATTCTGCAAAATAACGTGCCAATTTATTTTCCAAAAGTCGTTCTCCTAATACTCCGTCACTGTCCGCGACCCAGAATTACCTATTCTACCACGAATATATTCAAAATGAGCAACATTTCGTACATTCTAGTAGTTACATATTAGAGGTGGATTATCATTCCTTCTTATTTAAAATATATGATTTATTTAACACCTTTATTTATTTCATAATGACGAAATATGTGTTTGTCCTCTCATTACACCTAATTTCTGTCACCAGTCAAAAACTGGTGAATACCACACTAGCTAAGTGACTTATTGCCATCCTTATCGCATCGTCGGCATTCGTCAGCTGTGCTGCGACAGTCAACGGAAGCAGTGGTGTGTAACGTTTTCCATTTTCGAGCTATTTACGTAAATACCTAATTTCGGTTCGCGTGGATCACTACTTCTCTAATTTCCGTTTGCACACTTAATTTTAACATCGTTTACTTAAAATTTTTGCCAGTGACATAATACAGTGCAGAAATACGTCGCTAATCTCATGTCCAAATCATTATTCACCATGACTTAGCTTCTTCTATTAAATTAAAAAATACACTCGTGTTCCTAACTTCGGTCGAACGAACGGATTCATTTAGACGTTTTATTTTTTTTCTTTGCTCTTCAATTTTGTATTTTAATCTGGTTTCTGTCAATATAGAGCTACCTTCGGAAGCATGCGTTGTTGAGTTATGAGGGGAAAACACTTGTTCATCCACCTGTAAGAATGAAAATACCATATTATTTGGACACTGCACAGAAAAACATCAATTATAAACGTACATACAGCTGTTTTCCAGATGGGATAGCTGGTAGAGATTATGGATTTCTGAGGATGGAAAAAACTACTTTTACATTTACCTTGTGATATAGGTTTTCGGTTGGAATGGCATCTTTATGAAGTCTTTTTCTGCCGGCTTCAGTTAATTCGTAATTACTGTTATTAAAATGAGCTGAGCAGACTCTGCTATATTTGGTTGGAATCCAATCTTTGTCTCTCCCGCATGTTGGCACCCATTTACGTTTTTGCGCCAGATCTTTTGGAAAACTGCGATAAATAAATGAAATAAAAAAGTAATTAGCTGATGACTCGATTTTATATTATTTTTTATCGACTACTTCACATCACTAAAAATCAACAACAATTTTCTGCTAAAAACTTGACCACGAAAAATGTAAAAACCAAGCGGTTTACTACTCACCAGAAAAATGTGATACCAGCAAGCTTTGTAGTTTTGCTTGCGGTATGGTTTCGGCACAAATTTCACCGCACAATTGACCATTTCGTGTTATTTATTTTATTTCTGATATTTTATGACAGTGATGTTGTCCATGTACGAGTATTTGAAAGAAAAGTGTGAATGTGTGTGTGAGTTGCAAAATTGTCTCATAGCCGGCACCCATAGTACGTTTTGATTACTACTCCATTTGGGCGCGTAAAATTTTTTCTTCCTTCATGAGGTCTAGCCTCTGCATGAAGTTTAGTGTCACAATAAAACTATATCTTGTCACTCGTGTTACCTCCTGCTATCGAAAAAAAAACCTTTTAATTATTTTATCTCATCCCGGTTTCGCTAGATATACGTCTATTTATTTAGCGCTACAAGCAATCCAGCTTTCACGGGGCGCGGGGCGTGATTCATCAAGCGACGACGACCGCTGCTGTGAACAAGCCGCTTTCAAATGGGATTGTACTTGGCTAATGTAATGAATGTATAACATGATTGCGCTGCTATTGAGCCTAGGGCTGCCAACGACTTTACAGGATCAGATCAGATCAACAGATCATGCTAAAACACTGGACTCCGCACCGTTATTAGAGAAAATTGATAAAATTGCGAGGCGAGTGTAAATAATATCTGCTCCTGCTGACTGTACCACATTACATAGTAGGCAAGTTCAAGTTTAAAGTTCAAAACTTAAAAAAAAATTAGGTAAATCCATAGAATCGGGGTTGGTTGCCATGATGATTTTTTTTGCTGCGTTTTTTCATTGTCTACTTTCAATAGCCAAACTCTAGCGACACGCGCGGATCTGACGCGCGTTTGCCGATCACTCCACCACACACGGACCACACACGGACCACACACGGACCACACACGGACCACACACGGATCACACGCGAACTATACTGTGCTCTTTGGTGACCAAAGTTTGGCCACTAAGTATGTTACAGTGGATAGATTTGCTTACGAAAAATAACAAACGTTTATTTCTAAATAAAGAAAAATAACTGCTGTAGGTATATCGTTTTATGCCGGCTTATATATAACAATCTTTAAGCTGTATATCGGCTTAAAGATTATTTAGTTAGTGAATTTATGACTCGATGATTCCAATTATTTACTGTCATTTTTAATTTTTTTACACGCTTTATATTAGCTTCACTTGTAAGTAACTATGTATGTAAGAAAATCTTGAAATCTTAATTTGACCCACTTCCCGGTCTTCGATTAGGATGAAATTTTGCACACGCTCTGAGTTCTGATGACAATACATGACTAGCTAAGAAACGTCATTACAAATCCAATATGGCGGCCTCCCCATTATTGTATCTAAAAAAATCTTGGAATCTTAATTTGACCCACTTCCCGGTCTTCGATTAGGATGAAATTTTGCACACGCTCTGAGTTATGATGACAATACATGACTAGCTAAGAAACGTCATTACAAATCCAATGTGGCGGCCTCCCCATTATTGTATCTAAAAAAATCTTGGAATCTTAATTTGACCCTCTTCCCGGTCTTCGATTAGGATGAAATTTTGCACACGCTCTGAGTTATGATGACAATACATGACTAGCTAAGAAACGTCATTACAAATCCAATATGGCGGCCTTCCCATTATTGTATCTAAAAAAATCTTGGAATCTTAATTTGACCCACTTCCCGGTCTTCGATTAGGATGAAATTTTGCACACGCTCTGAGTTCTGATGACAATACATGACTAGCTAAGAAACGTCATTACAAATCTAATATGGCGGCCTCCCTAAGATGGCGAACTGGCTGTTTGAAATCCACCCCCATGATATGGGTATCAAATGAAAGGGTTTGCTGTCAGGAATACGAAAAAAAAGTCACGTGACTTAAATCCAATATGGCGGACATCCAAGGTGGCGGACAGGAAGCGTGTTTTTTAGTTTTTCAAACTATGTATTATTATTCTATTAATTTTAATATCGTTTGACTATGTACTTATTTTAATTTTGCATGCCTTTCGGCGAAACATATTTGTGCTTTCATATATTTTTTAAGACCTGTAAATACCATGTTTCAAGCAAATAAATCATTATCATTATGGAAAGATGCTTTTCATAGCAAAATTGTATTTTAGTTTCCTTTTTTAAGTGAAATGAAGGTCGCGCCGCCGCCGCCGCCACGCGTGTTATTGAGAACTCCACAAAAGCCGCGCAACCTTCGATCCCGAATTGTGAGCATTCCTCGAAGCGGCCTTCGGCAGCTAGTTCGCGCCAAAAAAAGCTTCGAGGACAAAACTAACAGAAAGGAACAATCACGCCCACTCGTTCCAACCGAAAAGTATTATTTTGTTCTGCTTGCAAGCTTTACTGAGCGAATTCGGATTGAAAGGATAGTGGGCAAAAATGTTTGGGCGGCACACCCACTTCCGCCAAAGATTCGACTGCTTTAGTTTGAAAGGTATCATATTCATATTTCTTTGTGCCAATGCGCATCAAATTCTTCCCTGTGGTTCTCTATTGATTTGAAGTTAAACAAGCACAATTACAAACACATTCTGTTTATTGTTACTTTACAAGAGATAAAACAAACATTATTTTATTATTATTATCTATTATAATAACTGAGTCTAAGAAAAGGTGGATGTTTTATTCGCGTCTTGTTAGGCTTAAAAACCGTAATATAATGACCATGACATGGGCGCAGCAACCCAAAGTGCTGTTGCCTATTTTACAGGAACAGTAATCAGACTCAGCGCTGTCAGCGATCAGAAAAGCAAAAAAAAGGATAGCTGACAGTGATTTCGGTGACGGTGTCGATGCGACGACGACGACATGGGGAAGTGCGGGTGATTTTTATGGATGGATATTTATGGATATTTATGGTCGCCCAGCAGTTTCTCCATTATATATCATTAAGATTCACATTATAAGAGTTATTAATAATAAAAAATAACGGTAACTAGCGAGTAAAAATATTTTATTCGTTAGGTAAGTACCTATACATAGTTTTATTTGATGATCTGTCGGATATTTTACCATGGCGTTATAATAAAAATTGTTCATTTTTATAAGGTGTTTTCAGTCATAATTATTATATGACTGGCGGAGCTGGGTGTATTTTGCCCACCATCCTTTGAAGTGCAGATAGTTTATACTCGATACGTATTATTGTTAGATTAAATGCTTATAAAATTACAAAAAAAGAAGATTCCTGAAAAGTTAGCTGATTGATTACAATATGGTTTAATACAAATATCCTGCTGTATTTTTAGGGTTTCGTAGACAAATGGCAAACAACGGAACCCTTATGGAATCGTCATGTTTGTCTGAAACTATAAGAACTATACTTTTGAAAGGTAAATAGATGTATTCTGTGAACCGCATTAAGATTTTCATACAAAAATAGAAAAAAAAAACAATAAGGGCTTAGCAGGCAGGCAGGAAGGACGTGTGGCCCCTGTGAGGAATAGTTGAGTTGGTGGTCCCCATACTTAGAACTGAAACTCAAAATTCTTTTTTCATCAAACCCATACGTGTGGGGTATATATGGATAGGTCTTCAAAAATAATATTGAGGTTTCTAATATCATTTTTAGGGTTCCGTAGCCAAATGGCAAAAAACGGAACCCTTATAGATTCGTCATGTCTGTCTGTCCGTCCAACCGTCCGTCCGTCCGTATGTCACAGCCACTTTATTCCGAAACTATAATAGCTATACTGTTGAAACTTGGTAAGTAGATGTATTCTGTGAACCGCATTAAGATTTTCTTACAAAAATAGAAAGAAAACAATAAATTTAGGGGGTCCCCATACATAGAATTGAAACTAAAAAAAAATTTTGTCATGAAACCCACACGTGTGGGCTATTTATGGATAGGTCTTCAAAAATGATATTTAGATTTCTAATAAAAAAAAATTCTAAACTGTATAGTTTGCGCGAGAGACGCTTCCAAAGTGGAAAAATGTGTCCCCCCCCCTCTAACTTCTAAAATAAGAGAATGATAAAACTAAAAAAAAGATATGATGTGCATTACCATGTAAACTTCCAACGAAAATTGGTTTGAACGAGATCTAGTTTTTAATACGTCATAAATCGTAAACCGCAATTTACCTTTCACTATTCTTAAAACATCGATCAAAGTCACAACGAACTACAAAAACTTTTATATTATGTTACTGGCTGCTACGGAACCCTTCATGGGCGGTTCCGACTCGCACTTGGCCGCTTTTTTTATAAACTGAATAGTTTGTGCGAGAGATACTTCCAAAGTGAGAGAAAAGAAAGAGAGAAACTAAAAAAAGATGTACATTACCATGCAAACTTCCATCGAAAATTGATTTGAACGACATCTAGTGAGTAGTTTTTTTTATAAATCGTTAACAGCAGTTTACCTTTCACTATTACTATTAAAACATCGATCAAAGTTACAACGAAAGAACTTTTATATTACGTTACTTGCTGCTACGGAATCCTACATGGGCGAGTTCGACTCGCACTTGGCGGTTTTTATTTTTTTTGCAAGAGTAAGTTATACCGTTTTGCGTTAATTTTGCAGAAGCATGTCCGTCATACATGTTTCAATCAATGTGGTTCTTTGATCGATCGGTTATTTTACAAGCCATAATATCACACCCGAGCGAAGCGCTTATCAGTACCGGGTCATAAAGGCGGGATCACTATTCGTGCTAGCAACATTATAGGCCAGTGTGTAACACTGACTGCACCTCACGTCTGCTGATAACAGTTATCATCTCACCGTTGCACCATTTGTACACTAATGATACATGAATTTGATCTCGCTTCAGTCTACAACCAGCTGCCTTACTACGTAAGAAGCAACAGGCTCGAGAAGCTGTCAAACGCGACAGATTGACAGAAGTACTATGGCTCTAATGTCACTATGTCGCGTTTGACAGCTTCTCGAGCCAGTCGCTTCTTACGTAGTAAGTAGTAAGCACACAGGAGTTCACAAGGGGCATAGAGAGATGTCAAGGGGGGCGGAGAGCGGTCGCAAATAAACAAATAACATTTAAAAAAACATTTACTATTTTTAATTTAAACTTTTACAGTTTGTTCATTAGAATCAAAATAAAAGGCTTATAAGTGCAAGCTTTGTATTTATTTTATCAGTAGTACGGGGATCCTTAAGTTACCGGGAATAAAAAAAGGTTGGGAAACCCTGGTCTACAACACAGTTACCTATTAATTCGTCTTGCTAGGCCCGCATCCAGCGGCTTCCAGCGACCCTCACCAGTTCGTCGGTCCACCTTACCTAAGTTACTTATCGTTTTATTATATTATCATTATCATATCAACGTCGTCGTTACCCTAAACCCACTTACTAAAACCATTATGCCCGTAAACCTCAAAAGGAAAACATAGGAACCATAGGAATACCAGAAGTACTATTACTATACTACAGCTCTTGAGGGGTTTCACTACCGTGCTACCGATGGATGATGGTATGGTAGCATATTAAGGCGACACAGTACTGTAACAAATCCGCCATATAGAAATATTCTCAAAGAGTCACTCCCTGGGAGATGAATTTATTGAGTTGGACGTTTACGGGTTGAAATAATTATAACATTATATTCTGATTTTTACAGGTAGTTGTTATGATTGTATTAATTAAACCAAGCCTGCCACCTGTCGGTAACGCTGTGTACTTGTTGCAGGCCGGTGCGCGGCATGTCGGCGGTGGTGGCGGGCGCGGGCCCCGCGCATGCGTGCTTCTTCGCCACCTACGAGCAGAGCAAACACACGTTATCGCAGCTCACGAGGCATCGCCACGACCACCTCACACACGGTAAGCAACTGCTACAAGATTGCTGTGGAAATCAGAGATATCTGCTGCTAGTATGTCTTAACACACTAAATTACAATGGACCATCTCATTAGCTGCCCATCTTGTCCTGTCACCTGCACGCGAGAGGACTTGATGAAGGCTACTGACGACGCTATTCGTGTGGCTGGTTTTTTGGCCGAGACTGTCTGAGATTGCTGTCGACTCGAAAAGAAGAAGACTAAATTACAAAAAAAAACGGTAGGTAGTAAGGATACTTGAGACTCCTAGACTAGAGAGAGACCAATCTTGCGATCCTGTGGAGTTTCTTTGGCGGGTTCTTCTCCACAACAGCGCTCCTGTGTGTTCAAACTGATGTCACATCGCTCCTTTTAGATTGTTTGATCTCTTTTTTATTTCTTAGACTTGTACATTCGTTTAGAGACGAGAGCCGGTCTTTGTTTGAGTAAAGCTTCTTAACTTCTGATATGACGTCATTAAGTGATCTCCTAAAATAAATTGATAAGGAGTTTAGTATTCTACAGACTTACCTACCATCATCACCGGAACGTACCCCATCATTAGGCCAAGTCAAGTAAGTCATTGTAGTAAAAGGATACAAATTTTTGAAACTATTATACTTGCAGAAATGACTCAGATCCCTTTTTCAAATAGTAAAGAACTGATGATCTTCAAATGGTTTAAGAATGGGCAGTTTGAGGAGTAGCGTTTCCCTGTGTTATCAAATAAAAAACAACTTTTCCAAGTTCCCAACACAGCTGCCAAGGGTTGGCACCTACGGAAATACCTTCCTTACAATAGAGAAGCTGTGGTTCAGCATTTTGCTGCTCTACTTTTTTCTCAGAAATGTGATGGGAAGTTGATCGGTGCGCGAGGAAAATATCACAAATAGTGTTACCTACTTTATGTTCCTAGTGTCGCTGACGTGACAAGATTTAAAATTAAACAATTGGTGGGTTTTTCTTTGCGCACCGTTTATCTTTCTACCCTAACAACAGATGTGGTGGAATAGCAGTCATAGGCTGTTTGCTTTCGATTCCCGTATATGTTTCAAACCGTTGTCACTCGTGTTTAGTTGATGTGTTTATGTGTTGCAGGACTATCCGGCTGCCTGGCGTCGCTGGTGCATGACGCAGTCTCCAACCCCACTGAAGGTGAGTCCTTTACCTAACAACGATTGTGATATAACGACTATAACCATCGTTCAGCCTGAAGACGTCCACTGCAGATCAAACGTCTCCACCAAAGAGCGACTGGCTCTGTGCTGCTTGCATCCACAGGCTTTCCGCGACCATCATCTAATCGTCATTCTCGGTTACTCTGGTCACATTAGAAGCTTAGGCCACTATGCCTCTACCCAAAGCGGCTGGTTCTCGGCTTAGCATTGAATCAATCAAACTTTTTCTGTAGGTGTCGTCTGAAGCCATTACGAAGGAATGGGCAGTAGAGCCGCCTCACATCACAGATCACAGCCTCTTAGTATAGGATGTGTTGAGAAAGAGTTTAGCTATCTTTTCAACTCCCTGTACCTATAGCCAAAAGTAACTGCGGCTGCGGTCCTAAACCGCCTGCCAAACGTGCGGAGTGCGCTGATTATAGCAACACCTCCCGACCAGGCCATTCGGTATTCTGTGCAAGGGGACTGTGTGCAGAAGTGGCCTGTTTATTTGTGACTTATGTTTGGTATGTTTCGCTTGCGGTCATAGAATCACGGGGAGTGCGAAGTTTCAATTGACTTACACAGTTAATACCGGTTTTGACAATCTTGGGAAAAAGTTCAGAACGCGTCCAAACGAGGATATCTTCCTCACTAGGGAACATAGACAATACCGTTTTTGAATAATATGCTGGAAAATGTTCAGGATTGTCCTAGTGATTCTTAAATTAGAGCACACGCGGCGTCTCGTCGTCGTCGCTGATACCGAACTATCTACCGGCTAACAAGGAAAATAAACAATGTAACTGATAATTAACTATTGCCGTGTATAATATTAGTGTTGGCGGTAATCTGTGTACATACATACTGTTTGTATATTGTGCCACTAGTGCGTGCTAGTAGGTACTATAGGTTGGTACTAGGTGATTTTTTTTAAATGCCACCTGGAGGGAAAGTACATAATAATGGTTAATGGTGATAGTAAGGCATCAAAACTCCATTTAAAGATATTCAAAAGTATGATTAGCTAGCATATACAGAAATGGAAAGTGCTAAAATTGACAAAAAAAAAAAGAGTCTGCACTTTAATTATATCGGTAGATAGATATAATCTATCTATACTATAAAATTAAGTGAATGAATTGATACTTAGGAATTATGTTATTTTGGTAATTAATTAACATTATTTTAATGATTACCCTGAAATGTTAAATTATTCCAATGTAATTTTATTTTTATTTGTAACTAGCTTTTCGCCCCGCGGCTCCGCGCGCGTTTAATTTTTTTCCCCTTTTTTTAAATTTCTCTCCGTATGAACCATCCTTGGACTTCAACGAACATTTAAAAATAAGAATTGGAAAAATTGGTCCAGGCGTTGTTGAGTTATGCGCTTACCAACACATTTTGCGATTCGTTTTTATATTTGTAATATATTTTTGACATCTTAAGGGGCTCTACCATGCTAATAGTGGCGCCGCCACCCTTTAAAAAATAATAACTCGGAAAATAATCAATTTTTCAAAAATGTAGACCACAAGATTGTAGACGGGGTCCTGTGGGATATATAGAAGCTATTAACTTTATTTATTATATCTCGCTGTAGTTAGAGATAGGAAAATTGCGAAAAACGGTCACTTTTCGCAATTTTTCTATCTATAACTACATTAAATTATAATAAACACATGTGATTGCTTCATATATCCTACAGCACCCCGTCTCCAATCTTGTGGTCCAGATTTTTGAAAAATTCATTATTATCCGAGTTATTATTTTTTAAAGGTTGGGGGCGCCACTTAGCATGGTAGAGCCCCTTAAATACAATTTGTATTGTTATTTATATGGATTTTAATGTACCCGAAATAAACGAATTTTAATTTTAATCATGAGGTTCTAATTTCTAACAAGCAGGAAAACCATAATTATTATTGTGTTTACGTGTTACCTTAGCGATTGGGAGCGAGTCAATAAGGCGTCGCGTGGCGTCTTCATCGAAATTCATTTTGTATCAATGGCTGGACAAATTACTTTAATTATTTAGGTATATTGTCTTGGAAAGTGGGTATGCTACATAGTTTACGTTTTTGCTTTCTACATAAGGGGGCGTCCATAAATTACGTGAGATGTTTATGTGGGGGAGGGGGTCGAGTCAAATCTCATCTAATCTTACGTTGGAGAGAGGGGGGGTCTTGGCAAATATCACGCAATTTTTTTTAATAATTGAAACAACAAAAAATTATACTATTTTGGTCCATTTAATCCAGATTGTACATGCTTAAGATTTAATCTAGTTACGATTTAAGTATTCTGTTGTAAAATTTTTATTACACTTATAATTAAACTCTCAGCAATATTGATTACTAGTCGTAAATAAAAGCTCGAAATATATTTTTTTCTTTTTACAATAACAATCCAACGCGTTTACGTAAAAAACTCACATTTTGAAAAATCTCACGTGAGATTGGGGGATGGGGGAGGGGGTTGAATAAAATCTCACGACATCTCACCAGGGGGGGAGGGGGGTCAAAAATTTAAAAAAAACACCTCACGTAATTTATGGACGCCCCACATAGGGGTATTTGAGCCAAAAACTTGGACATTGGTCGAAAGTAACGAAATTGAGATTTCCCTTACACAGTTAATGAAAATCACTGACTGATTGTTCAGGTAATCAAAAAATATTTATGTTTCGATAAAAAGTGTAGAGAATTATTGTCTATCGCCTGTAGTTTGAGTGCTTTATTAAATGTACGTGCAGTAACGGCGTACGAGCGATTTTAAGTGTTATCATTTAATTTTCATTTTATATGAGTTTAAAGTGGTTTTATAGTTATGTCTACATAACAAAATGTAACACCGGGTATGTGAAAAACTATTCAGTACAAAATATTTTAGGTTTTTTGTTTGGTAGTAACAATATTTTGAATTTGCGTAACTACGTTTTTCGACATTATGATTTATTTCACTTGATTTCGGGTCAAAAGCCTAAAAGTTCATTGCCCCACCTTCCCCCACTGATTTTCTTTTTTTATCTAGTAGTCGAAATCGTCTTCTTTTGTTTAGTTAAAAAACTAGCTGCCAAAAAGTGCCAATAGAGTATATGTATATTTTTATTTCAGTTTCGAGTTTTACCAAACAAATTTAACTTTGCGGTTTTTTTAGATTTCGTTTTGAGTTTTACTTACATTTTCTTCTGGGGTGAAAAATATGACGCGGAAATATGTATTTCACATTAGCAAGGAATAGGGAGACCTAGATTTCTCAAAAAACTTGATGCAGTGGAGAGTAATAATATTAATAAATTATTTTTGACCAAAAACAAAAACATGAATTTTCTTTGCAAATTTTCATGTTTGTAATCTGAGTGTAAGTAAGTTCAGGAGGCAATACTCTAAAAGAACAAAAGATATTTTTTTAAAACAACAATAGGTTGTTAATCACCTTAATCTTTAAAAATAAATCTTATAAATTCCATTCAGCCGCAAAAATCAAATTGTTGGTCGTCCGTAAAAGAATTTTGTATTTTTTTAGAAGTATCCTAAATTGGAAATGTAGGAACCTACCTACACTCAGATTACAAACGTGAAAATATGCAAAGAAAATTCATGTTTTTGGTTTTGGTCAAAAATAATTTATTAATATTATTACTCTCCACTGCATCAAGTTTTTTGAGAAATCTAGGTCTCCCTATTCCTTGCTAATGTGAAATACATATTTCCGCGTCATATTTTTCACCCCAGAAGAAAATGTAAGTAAAAATCAAAATGAAATCTAAAAAAACCGCAAAGTTAAATTTGTTTGGTAAAATTCGAAACTGAAATAAAAATATACATATACTCTATTGGCACTTTTTGGCAGCTAGTTTTTTAACTAAACAAAAGAAGACGATTTCGACTACTAGATAAAAAAAGAAAATCAGTGGGGGAAGGTGGGGCAATGAACTTTTAGGCTTTTGACTCGAAACCAAGTGAAATAAATCATAATGTCGAAAAACGTAGTTACGCAAATTCAAAATATTGTTACTACCAAACAAAAAACCTAAAATATTTTGTACTGAATAGTTTTTCACATACCCGGTGTTACATTTTGTTATGTAGACATAACTATAAAACCACTTTAAACTCATATAAAATGAAAATTAAATGATAACACTTAAAATCGCTCGTACGCCGTTACTGCACGTACATTTAATAAAGCACTCAAACTACAGGCGATAGACAAAAATTCTCTACACTTTTTATCGAAACATAAATATTTTTTGATTACCTGAACAATCAGTCAGTGATTTTCATTAACTGTGTAAAGGAAATCTCAATTTCGTTACTTTCGACCAATGTCCAACTTTTTGGCTCAAATACCCCTATGTGCGCCCCCTAATAAGTTTCTTTAAAATATCGGTACCGCGCTTATTTTATTTAGTTTTCTAAATCAAGAGTGCGGGTTACAGATCTTTCTTTATCTTCGCTTTTTTTGTCAAACATACACGTGCTGGTCTGTCATACAATTAGAACTATTAATTAGTTTACAGCTTTGATGTTGATGGCAGAGGTTCAGTTGAAAGTGTCGCTTGTTATTGGCCTTTAAGTAATAAAGTTAATATGCATTTAAATGTGATATGACGAATGTTTGCATTTTGTTAACACGGCGAACGAGCTGACCGAGTTACCATCTCGTTATCGGCTCCAAGGCTCCTACAGACTTCCTTATTTTTCTAATACTGCTGTAGTCGAGTCGTAGTAGAACGTTCGCTTCGAACAAATATCTGAGTGAATGTCCGAAAATAAAAGTCGTGCTTCGAAAGGCACGTGAACGGATGTAGTTAGTCGTTAAACGAGCTATGTCAAAAACCTCGCAAATACATCCCTCGCTACTGATGCTCGCCAGTCGCCACGCGCCCTCGCTCATCTCTAGTGAAGACTCAGGCTTAGACGGCTCAATAATTTTCACAGCAGGGTTCGCCGGTTAACCTCGAAACCCTCACGATAGGTAGTAAGTACAGACAGACACGTTCAACTTCTAACAAACACCCTTCTTTTTGAACAGGGGGTTGATAGCACAGCACATGGTGAAGCCTACAATTAGAGGCTACGGCTCAGACTTTAATATTTTTTATATCATGAATTTATTTTGATGAATATGTTTAAAAAAGCTGAGCTTATCTACTAACCGTAATCCAAATACATCAGATAGTTTAGTCGTGGAAGCGTAACGAAAGAAACTGGCAGTCGTTCAGTTATTGTTACGACGAAACACTGGGTTTAAACAGTTTTACATATATTATTCAACACTCCTTCGAGTATGCAATAAGTTGCGCTATTTGAATGCTACAAGTCTACAAGTCTGACGTTATAAGTATAACTGTTTTTTTTATTATTTAAAACTTATTATGAATAAGTTATTTGGACTTTGAAAATGCAGCAGCGGTATCAGTTCAGTAGGTATACTCGTAGAAGAGCAGATAACAAGTAAACACAATAATAATAACGATGACTGCAACGAGAGATATCTATGCAGGTCT
This sequence comes from Teleiodes luculella, assembly GCA_948473455.1. Lineage (NCBI taxonomy): Eukaryota > Metazoa > Arthropoda > Insecta > Lepidoptera > Gelechiidae > Teleiodes > Teleiodes luculella. The sequence goes on from OX419604.1 coordinate 11,224,872, forward strand.
TTTCAGATGTTTGCTTTTATTTTCCTAGAATTCCATATACATGTATGAAAGTCCGTTTATCGTCTCCTAACCTGTATTTTTCTACGAAGCATAAACAGTTATCATAATATTACACTAATATTATAGTAAATATCAAAGTTTTTATATTTTAATGTTCGTGAGTTAAGATGTTCGTTGTTAACTTCTATCATGTAATGTAATGTAATGGAATAAAAATTGGCTAACTTATTATTTGGATTTGAACGTAACAGGATACCTACTACTTATCCCGGAACAATGTAAACCATGCGGATAACAAGCACATGACAGCAAACTGCATTAGTTTGTTTTTTTACTTTATCGATATCTGCGCAGATTTTACCTAGTTTACAAAATAAAACGATAGCCGATTGATAACGCTCACATAATGAAGTTATTTCATATCTTGATTGCACACGCACTCCACACTCACTGCACTTCTCGTGTAATATAACTAATTACGATTACTTAACTCTTTTTGGCCACGATTCTTACGCATAACTTAAATATTAAATCTACTTCAAAACAAACACGGATAAAGAACTAAACGTATTTGGAATATTTGCATTATGCTAAGAAATCATAAACCTATTTTTAAGAAAACCCAGGAATTTTACTCTTAAATATGCTCGCAGCCTTCTCGTAGCCCATTAAATAGTGAAGATGAAAATAACAGTAGGTAGGACATGTCTGCCGGAATCGCGACAATCGCTACAATGTTTTTAGTAGCTGTATTTGCTCTTCACTGTCAAGTGGGGATTTGCTGTGTGTGCTTGTGTAAATAAATGTGTATACACTTCGCCAGCCATCAGACAGCCAACAAAAAAAAAATTAAATATAAGAAACAAATATGAAAACGACAAAACATGATGAGAATTGGTCAGGAAATAGCAGCACCAGTAGTAGATCTCGCAAGCTGGAAAGTTTCATATCTCCGTCAAAAAAAAAAACCAAATAATAAGTCGACAAAAAGTTAAATTTGTCTGTCATAAAAATTAGAACCACGTTTGTTCTTTGAGTTCTCTGGCGATCTCGGCCCTCACATCAAATGTTAAAATACAAATAGTCTTCCTTTTATTTCTGACACTATGTTATTTAGCAAAAAATACCCCTTATGACGAAGCCTTTCGATCGGTATGATAAAACTACAGGATATATTTTTTTCTCGTATAGCGGGTTCGATTCCCGGTTCAACCATGTAATTATCAAAAAATGTATGAATGCATTTTTAATAGTTTTAAGAAATAAAATAAAGTCTTCTTTCAGTAAAATGTTCTACCTACAATATTTAAAGTACTTTCCCTACATGTGGCATAGCCGTGGGACGCCCTGTATATATTTTATATATTTTTTTAACCGCCATGACATTAATTGTTTACGGAATTCGGACACGAGAGCTTGGTAAATAAATGGTAGATGCGCCATCTGTAGTATTATATATGAGAAATGAGTCATTGGTATTTATTTACAATGCGGTTAGCTCAATGGCAGTGCAGCTCTGCGCCTAGCATACTTGATACGCAATAAATAATAAACAGCACGACACCAGTGCTCATTCTCACTAACCAACACTCTAAACTTAAAAGTCACAGTCTTTGTCGTCAAAAAAAATGGGAGATGAATGAATCTAATTTTGGATGAATGATATTTAAAATTAAAACGCAGCTGTCAAATCAGGCGCATCTTAATGGTATAAGATCAAGCATAAGAAGAGAATATATGATGTACCCTCATCTGTTATTTATTAGTATATAATAGATAATCAAATAAAGTATTTTGATTAATATGTCGGAAAATAGGACAGAAAGACGATGGTGGGCAAAGGCGAATAAATAAAGGGAACCCGCGAAGGGGTAACACGCGGGAATACGTTAGGCGTGGGCGTATGCTACAATAACTTTTAGAGAACCATCGTACACTATCTTTGTCAGAACTACCCCAACTTGTCATCACTATTGAAACAGACTACCAACTATATCGAATTCCATCACAATTGGAACATACTATACCACTATAGACTCGATTGTTTGTTATCATGAGCGATCGGGACCTAATCAATCCCTAAAAGGGGTTTAGGTAGATCCGAGCACCATCAAAATGCCATAAGGGGAAACTGGCATGGAAAACACTGAACAATTACAAACTGGCCAACCAAGGGGCCTCCCCGCCCGGACCTTATGTAACTCGACCATATTACAGTTACTCTACCCGCGGTCATGATAAAAATGCCATAGCTAACACCATACGAATATCAGAACCTAGCCAACCTTGCTAGCGACACGATAATTAGATCACTTTACTCACGGTTTACAGACACCACTGGACTGTGGTACAAACAATATTCCAACAACCATTATTTCAACATACATCCAGATCTCACATCGAATCACACATCACAAAACACACCGGACTAGTACGTCCACCAGAATCACAACATATCCCTGACACACAAAGTTATCAACGCGGCTGCAGATCTACCCAGAGCGCTCGCCCGCCCTGAGCAGCGCTATTTATGTGAGTGAACCACCCGGTCCCACTCCCGGTAGCGTGTTTACTAAATGTACCTTGTGGAGACTCCCCATGGGGTTTTGGTCGGGTATATTTAGCACGGCGCTTTCAAAATATTCGAACTACTAAATATACCCGAGTTGGGGTATCATGATCGGGTATATTTAGGAGTGAATGATGCGCGCCAAATGTTTACAAATATACCTTGTGGAGATTCCCTGTAGAGTTTTTGTCGGGTATACTTAGTACAGCGCTTCCAAAATATTTTAACTACTAAGTATACCCGAGTTGTGATTTCATAATCGGGTATGCTTAAGAGTGAATAGTATTTTGAATGCCAGCATCGTATGTCAACAAAATGTACCTCCCCCTATAGGATTTTTGTCGAGAATAAATAGCATGATAAAAATATTTGAACTACTAAGTGCACTTGACTTAGAATGCCATAAAGGGGTATGTTTAGTAATTAATTGTTAATTGTTACTTAAACACTAAGTATACATATGTGGTTAGTGATATGATATATGATGAGATGGACGGCCCCGTAGCCTAGTTGGTAGTACGTCTGCCTTCGAAGTGCAAGGTCGCGGGTTCGACTAGTTGGTAGTACGTTTGCCTTAGAAGCACAGGATCGCGGGTTCGAATCCTTGCCAGGGCAAACATTCGTGTGATGAGCACTTGTGTTTGCCTTGTGTCTGGATGCTATGTAATTATATACTCGTATGTATATCAGTGGTCTGACACCCATAGTACAGGCTCTGCCTAGTTAAGGGTCAGATGGCCGTGTGTGAGATGTCCCCACATATATAATAATATTTTATTATTATAGTTAAATATTAAAAAAAAAAAACTCTTGATACAATGAACATAAATTTGATAAAATCTAATAGTACATCAATCACTTTATTTAACAGTTAATACAAATGTTGGTGTCTAAACTTACGATTCACTAACTTTTTAGTTATTTAAATAATTTAAACCATGAAAAACCAATAAACTTGAAGAAAAAAACGTTTAAAGTAAACAAACAAATAAAGAAGGAAAAAAATAGCACGCGAAGCCGGTGCGCGACAGAGACGATTGGAGTAACGAAAGCTACGATTTATGTTCGGGTATAGATAGTAGCTACCAATAAAAAATGTGCAGTCCTAACTATACCCGATCAAAGCCAAGCAGGCTCTTGTAATCTAAGCAGGGTATGTTTAGTAACGATTTATTTTTAAATAGTGCTACTAACTATACCCGATGTAGGTCGAGTCGGCGTATCTTGCAGAGGTATATTTAGTAGTAGTCACTTTGAAAGTTGTTCCTCCTAACTGTACCCGAAGATAGTCAAGCTCGTGACGTCACTGGCGTCTCCACAAGGTACATTTAGTAAACACGCCTCCCGGTAGTAGGGCCTCCTGTCAAACGTCATCGCGCCTACTTCACTCCGGTCAACTAAATCAATTCTACCCTTTGATACTCGAGAACGTAAAATAAAAACTGTCATTCGATGTTTACAATGAAATCGATTTAAACGATCAATTTTGCTTCAATCGCCGACAAATATATATTATGTTAATTATAATTTATTTTAATCCAATTATTGTCTAGTCTTTAAGTATCATTATTTTGTAAAATATGTATTTTGAAATAAAAATTATTGTTATTAAAAAATAATGATTATTGGCGTGGCGACTGTGTCGAGCCGACCGTGACAGGGGGTCGTGCTATCTATACTATATTTATTTACTAAAGAAAACTATATGTTTTCATATTTTATTCCCATCACAGGTACATAATCTTTTCTTTTATGCATATTATGACTTACCTACTTATCACTATCACTACATAGTATAAAATAAAGTCGCTTTCTCTGTCCCTATGTCCCTATGTCCCTTTGTACGCTTAAATCTTTAAAACTACGCAACGGATTTTGATGCGGTTTTTTTTAATAGATAGAGTGATTCAAGAGGAAGGTTTATATGTATAATACATGCATAATATACTGAAGGATAACCCACAATAACCATTTTCCCGTGCGGAGCCGGGGCGGGTCGCTAGTATAAAATAATTTCAATATTTGACCGGTTCACCATTTTTGACATTATGCGAATAGGTTGCCTAATCGAAAAGCGTACGGATAATATTAATGTAATTTAATTTATTAAATCTGCTTCTCCCATTGATGTTTGATGTTTGACGTCTCTAAAACTAAATTGACAATTCTCCACTTTGTTGTAACGTGATATTTACGTATAACCTTTAAATATAAGAAAGAGCGTAATATCTAGAATCAGCGCCACTGTCCGTACGTACCTACATGCATTATTATTATTGTGGTTACTTTGCTCGCGGGAAATCCCCTGCCTTTGTAGCGGAAATGTGCTTCGTACTCCGTAAATAAATTAATGAAATATTCAATAAAAATAAAAACACGTTTCGTACCCGTAACGTAACCCAGAGGTAAAATACTCGCGTAGACGCGTACATGAGCATATTCCGGGTTCGAATCCCGGTGCGGCGCTAGAGCCTGGCGAACAAATATCAATTTTATATTACGAGACTTTCCCCAGTTTGGCTCTAGAAACAGAATAGAATAAAAATAGAAACATTTTTTCGCAGGACATCACAACACAGAAATAACAAATAAGACAAAAATAAAAATAACTACATAACAAAACATAAAAACAAACGAAACGATTTAACTACGTTCAAACATCCACTGTTGCGACACTTGCGACACCCACACAGCGAAAGGGCAGCCTGGCGCCTGGCTGAGCTACGACGCTGGTCTTCTGACTTCCGTAGATCCTAAATGGTTTAAGGCCTTGCAGACTGAATCATCTGATTATGAAAAGAAAGATAATTCCATACTTCGGAAGGCACGTGGTGACGTGTCCTATCTACGTATATGAAAAAGAAAGCTTTACAGAGAATATCTAAATGAGTTTTTTTCTAACTGACTCAATGTTTGGACTTTTGGACCTAAGATCTGATAAGGCTCGTGAAACTAGAAAATCAACCGAAGTTACTGCACTGGCACAGAAGAAAATAATAGTACTAACCCGTACAGAAAGGACACTCACCCCCCCGCGCCAAAATGAGTTTCCGCCCGATATAGCGCCCCCCGCCCCGCACCCCGCAGGCACCGCGGGACTCCGCCGGTGGTGTTCGGGGGTGTTTTACATAGCAACTAGCGCCATTGACTTGTAGTTGATATTCAAAAAGAAGTAGCTTCAAGCTTGTCAAAACGCGTTTTCTCTATGGAGTGACCGCCCAGTGGCACTGGTTCACTTTTACTAAGTCAATAAGGACAGTTTTTGTTAAGCATCAATTCTTTGTGTTAGCTCCCCATATTTATACAAAAGTTAATAAAATTCTAAATATAATTCAATTAAATAGGCATGAAGTAAAACGCAAAATTTCAAACTGGCTACTTAAACTAAGTTATTCAGACACAGAGGATCTACTTACATATATTATATAAATATCTTATAAAATAATCGTCGGTGTTACTTACAATAATTATACCAACACATTTCTCCTTTATCTTACAGAAATACACACACATTCATCCATGACACTTTCAGACACACACACACACACACACTACACACACACACACACACACACACACACACACACACACACACACACACACACACACACACACACACACACACACACAGATACGCACTTCTTTTATATATATATTTATTTATTTTTTCAATCCAAATTTAGTTTCAAATCATTTTTATTTTGTTTTCCTTCAACAAAAAATATTGTTTGACTATTATTTCTTGCCACGATGGAATCGCTGCCTCCCAAAATACAGGTCCGTTCCTAGTTTGGGAGACAGAGTTCTTCGTTTAGTTATTACCATGCTTATGTAGTAATTAAGGCTGTAAAATTATTTGTATTTTGTTTGACTTTAATAAATCATTATTATATATTATTATATTATAATACATAACTATTTTTTGCGTGTCCCGCTCTCGTGTCTTATCTGAACACCAATTCTTTTTGTAATTTAAATAGTAACCTAATTTATAATAAACCTTTATGCAATACATTTGAATGCAATCACTATGTTAGTATAATTCTTATTCTTACTTCAGTCAGTCCATTTACTCAAACGTTGTGGTTGTGGTTACAAAATTGATTATTTTGTTCTAAATATGACACAAATTATTGTCGCATTATTTATTGGTATCGGCTGTTTGTTAGATGTCACAGTTCAAGGCGAGCATGATCGATCGCACACGCCTACGAGTGTGTGTGGCTGGGATGCGTTCAAAGTAATGCGTTAGCATGGGTTAGTGGTTAGGTCACTTATTTCAACTAATATCGTTTTTAGGGTTCCGTAGCCAAATGGCAAATAACGGAACCCTTATAGATTCGTCATGTCTGTCTGTCTGTCTGTCTGTCTGTCTGTCTGTCTGTCTGTCTGTCTGTCTGTCTGTCTGTCTGTCTGTCCGTCCGTCCGTATATCACAGCCACTTTATTCCGAAACAATAATACCTATACTGTTGAAATTAGGTAAGTAGATGTATTCTGTAAACCGCATTAAGATTTTCTTACAAAAATAGAAAAACAAACAGTAAATTTAGGAGTCCCCATACATAGAACTGAAACTAAAAAAGGTTTTTTTTCATCAAACCCAGACGTGTTGGGTATCTATGGATAGGTCTTCTTAAATGATATTTAGGTTTCAAATATATTTTTTTTCTAAACTGAATATTTTGCGCGAGAGACGCTTCGAAAGTGGAAAAATGTGTGTCCCCCCCCCTCTAACTTCTAAAATAAGAGAATGATAAATAAAAAAAAAAATGTGATGTGCATTACCATGAAAACTTCCAACGAAAATTGGTTTGAACGAGATCTAGTAAGTAGTTTTTTTTTAATACGTCATAAATCGTAAACCGCAATTTACCTTTCACTACTATCAAAACATCGATCAAAGTCACAACGAACTACAAAAACTTTTATATTATGTTACTGGCTGCTATGGAACCCTTCATGGGCGATTCCAACTCGCACTCCAACTCCAACTCGCACAACGTCAATACAGTGAAGAGCACATTCAAGCGGACCACTTTGTTCGGACGTTGTATCTCTGTGGTAGTACATTGGTTGTTTTTTTATGGAATCAGCGTTTTGAGCTCTTTATAATGTAATGTAACTCATTTTCGTTAAAAATACCAACTTATAAATAAATAAACTAATAAATAAAAACTAGTATAAATAAAAAATAAACTAGCATAAATAAAAAGGCATGTATTTAAATCGATATCATACTCGTAAAAAAATGCACATAAATATATATGGTTTGCACTCTAAACTTAACCTAACCAATGTTCAGGGTGCAATCCAGTTATTTTGGTGAGCATGTACTATTTTTTTTGAGTGAAGATTTAATATTTCCCAAATAATATATTAACTAACTGTGTGTATGTATCGTAACGTAAGCACGGCATGCGGCAGCTTCGATGATGCCCGTGTATAGTGTGACCTGCGCTTGATCGTATACAAGTTTCATTGTAGTTTTTCCTTTCCTTAATTTATTTATGTAATTCTAGTAATTATCCTTGTATAATTTACTGGTGTGTGTGTGATTCATGAGAGTAACGATGTCCTTAACTTAACTTGACACCGATCTAGGTCAATAAATAAAATCAATATTTCCCCCATGCGCTATCTATCATATCAGCTGCTGTGTTGACCATGCGTCCACTGTTTACTCGCACCACGTGACACAGCACGTGTCGTGTCACGGTATGTGACAGATAAGTCGTCACCCCTTCGTGGGAGCGCGATACGCCGATATCTCGTGTATGTCTCGGCGCGCCGACCCACAGACTGCGATTAGCCGTCTTTAGCCGGCTATGGTGATAGCCCCACATAAACATCAACACTGTCGCTGCCGCGGACGAACTTACGCGTTATCGACCTAGACTAGAGCCTACCAAGTATCTGAATTATGAAGGATTGACAGCTTTTAAAGTGAATCGTTTCTTCCAATACATCTACTGAAATTTTAAGGCAAAATCTCTAATGGCTAGAATAGAATACTGATTGATAAAATAATGCTTTAAATTTTTATTGAGCCTAACAGTAATGTATTTTTGATTTTCTTAAATCATCGACATATTTTCCCATGGTAAAAACGCCTATTTCTAGCCTTTGATCTCATTTCGATGCAATTATTTAACTTAATCTGTTTAATCGTAAAAGAGAGTCTTTAACAATTAAATAACTCTAGTTTTATTTAAATTGTGTATTTAATAAAGTTACTCCATTCACGGTATCTCCCATTCACTTTTAGTAAATCGCGGATGCTAGAATGAGGAAGATTAGCAACAGATGTTATCTTTTTAGTTCAGCAGTCTAAGTATTAAACATGTTACATGACTCTTATACCCTTGACATACGATCGCAAATTGCGCGTTGCATTGCCAGGACGTGACCTCCGATAACGTTGTAAATACAATGCTATATTTTTAGCGGCATATCGGCGGAGTGAACAAACTCCGCTGCTTACATATTATTATTAGTTTGTTTAGCTTGTGGTGGAGCACTGTTGGACAAATTATTGACAGTCTTGTTTATATTGAACTGTAATTTGTGTTTTTCTGCGCGAAAACGTGATGTTTATTTACTTATGTTACTTTTCACCTCATCATTTCCGCCTGTAGAGTAGACGTCCACTGCTCGACAAGGCCTCTCCCAAAAATCTCCTTAACGATCGGTCCTGCGCTGCCCGCATCCGGCGCTTACTTGTACGTGCCTTTACTCATTCTAAATATTCATTATGATTAAATTCCAGTTTTGTTATCATTTGTATTGTATGTATTTCGGTTACCTACGGTTAATTTTATCATCTCTGAGCGGACAATTGATTTAATTATTGGGCTTTCACATTGCCTGGTTTTCACACCCGTTCAGTTCAATCTCACTTTTTCTTTCACTATTCAGAATGGTCTCATTCCGAACCGTCACTCGGCGCTTATTCTACAATTTTCCCTTCCAATTAACGGAATATTGTGTACAAATTTTTTTGTGAAAATGTTTATTTTTGATACAAGAGACCTTATTATAGCCACAAAGTCAATTCCTTCTAATTGTCCCTGCAAAACCGTGTTATTAACCAAATTATTTTGTTGGTGTTCCAGTGGTGAAGCAGCGGCTACAGATGCTGAACTCGCCGTACCGCGGCGCGTGGGAGTGCGCGCGGCGGATATACCGCGCGGAGGGGGCGCGGGCGTTCTACCGCTCGTACAGCACGCAGGTCGCCATGAACGTGCCCTTCCAGGTATATACCGCACCGACCGGCATATCACTAGTGAACCCCTTGTACCGCGGATATACCGCGCGGAGGGGGCGCGGGCGTTCTACCGCTCGTACAGCACGCAGGTCGCCATGAACGTGCCCTTCCAGGTATATACCGCACCGACCGGCATATCACTAGTGAACCCCTTGTACCGCGGATATACCGCGCGGAGGGGGCGCGGGCGTTCTACCGCTCGTACAGCACGCAGGTCGCCATGAACGTGCCCTTCCAGGTATATACCGCACCGACCGGCATATCACTAGTGAACCCCTTGTACCGCGGATATACCGCGCGGAGGGGGCGCGGGCGTTCTACCGCTCGTACAGCACGCAGGTCGCCATGAACGTGCCCTTCCAGGTATATACCGCACCGACCGGCATATCACTAGTGAACCCCTTGTACCGCGGATATACCGCGCGGAGGGGGCGCGGGCGTTCTACCGCTCGTACAGCACGCAGGTCGCCATGAACGTGCCCTTCCAGGTATATACCGCACCGACCGGCATATCACTAGTGAACCCCTTGTACCGCGGATATACCGCGCGGAGGGGGCGCGGGCGTTCTACCGCTCGTACAGCACGCAGGTCGCCATGAACGTGCCCTTCCAGGTATATACCGCACCGACCGGCATATCACTAGTGAACCCCTTGTACCGCGGATATACCGCGCGGAGGGGGCGCGGGCGTTCTACCGCTCGTACAGCACGCAGGTCGCCATGAACGTGCCCTTCCAGGTATATACCGCACCGACCGGCATATCACTAGTGAACCCCTTGTACCGCGGATATACCGCGCGGAGGGGCGCGGGCGTTCTACGCAAATATCGAGGTGCAAGTTACAACACAACTTACTATAGCGCGACACTGATATCAGCACTACGACAAACTTGCCGCAATTATAATGACTCAAACCAACATGACTCAAAATTAAGCAATGAAAGTTAATTCGTGCGATGGTTGGTTATTTAGTAAATAAATATGTACGTATTTGTACCACGATTTTTAAATAAAAAGAAATAACTGATTTAAAATCAACGTGACTCAAAATAAAGCATTGAAAAGTATCAGAAGTAATGTTGCATTGACTATAGTACGAGTAGTGTACAATAGTATTGATAATTTTACAGGAGCACTAACATCAAGTTACATTCTTATGAAGTCAATTTATTAATTATTTTTAGAGATTACATTTTTTTAATGTATTTTTATAAACCTAATAATAAATGTATTTTTTTTTTATCAATTTTATAAACACTCTTTAAATGTAAATGTAGTACATATATATTATGTGTGTGTTGTTAGGCGGTGCACTTCGTGACGTACGAGTGGGTGACGTCACAGGTGAACCCCTCCCGCTCGTACGACCCCCGCTGGCACGCGCTGGCGGGGGGCTGCGCGGGCGCGCTCGCTGCCGCCGCCACCACGCCGCTCGACGTCTGCAAGACCGTGCTCAACACACAGGTACATTCCTACTATTACTATACTCATTTTTAGTTACTGCATGATAGGTTACTGCTGCTTACGCGTTACGGTGCCCAATTGCTATTTAAGAAACTTGACCGACAGTTCTATACACAGAACATTTCAAAGAGGTTAGAATGGCGATAATGCGCCGTTGTACGTATGAAATCCGGTGTCGCCGATTCCACCCCACCTTTCACCTCTACTACATCTGTACTCAAATAAAGATGAAGTTTACGCACATATTTGTAAAAATATGTGCGTAAACTTACAAATGTAGCTAATCATAGCGCCGCTCAATCACGCGCTTTCAAATGGAACGAATCATACGCATGCACGGATACCAATGTACATTTTTATAGCTATGTGTGAGTTAAACAGTGCGATCGCGTCTTTGCGTAGTGATATGAGCGTTGCTCATCTCATATCCTTGGCGCGCCAACCCCGCCCACAGCGCCATTCTAACCTCTTTTAAATGTTCTGTGGTCGCGTTCATAAGTCCAGTCATGTCACGTACTTCTATACTTTAAATTAACTTTTTTGACGTGACAACGTTTTATAATTCGATGGAGCCGGCTGCACGCACGAAAAAAACACCGCGCGGCGGCTGAGGCGTTCCATTTAAGGCTTGAAGTGCAAGCGAGAGCGCGGAACGAGCCACAAAGAGGCACTATCGTTGTCACGTTCAACTATCGTTAGTAAACCGACTTTGCAGACAACCGCTTTTTTCCAAAGACATATCATTTGAAGTAAAATGTTGAGTCCCGTACACTGTATACGTATCACACAAAAATAAGAATAGTAACCTAGCCTTTAGAATAAAAGTTATTTGAAAGTATATTTTTATGGCTGCACTTATGAACTTGTACCTACTTACTGTACATGGTTTTTGTCAAGTTTACAATATAATATGCTGTCTTCTGTGGAAGAGAATTATACTGCCTGCTTGGACACAGGATAGTTGACTACAGTCTTTTGTATGTTTTAGGACTAAGCATGGTTTTAGAAGACAAGGTCTATCAAGAAGACCACGTGACTGACAAGCCTACATCATTTTTCGCTGTTCATCCTTTTCTATTATACGCATTCGACAAGGATGAATAGGCATGACGTAGAAATGACGTATTCTCGTGTCAGTCACGTGGTCTAATGGGTAGACCTTTTTTTCTTAGACCATGGCTAGTAGCTAGTGTTTATCAGATGTGTGGCACGTGTTCCGTTCCGTTCCGTAGGAGGGCGCGGTGCGCGCGGAGCGGCTGGCGGAGGCGGCGGGGGCGGTGCTGCGGGGCGCGGGGCCGGCGGGCTTCTTCCGCGGCATGCAGGCGCGCGTGCTCTACCAGATGCCCGCCGCCGCCATCTGCTGGCTCACCTACGAGACGCTCAAGCACGCGCTCAGGACCGTGAGTACACACACACACACACACACTGCGGAGGCGGCGGGGGGCGGTGCTGCGGGGCGCGGGGCCGGCGGGCTTCTTCCGCGGCATGCAGGCGCGCGTGCTCTACCAGATGCCCGCCGCCGCCATCTGCTGGCTCACCTACGAGACGCTCAAGCACGCGCTCAGGACCGTGAGTAAACACACACACACACTTATTTTAATGTACTTATAACTTATTCGTAGTGATATTCAGTCAGAGGATAGCCGTAGTCGTATGCCACTTTGCCATGAAATTTATGAATGGTCTATTGTTTAATCAAGAAAAGGATTTTTATAAATTTCTTATTACATAAAACCGGCTCTTTTTGTGATCTGAGATAGAACGGTATTTACTCTGTTCGGGAAAAAACTACGTATTATTAAAGTAATGAATGTTACCTCCGCTCCGCAGGTGGAGCACGTGGAGGAGTCGTCGACGCTGTCCGCGGCTCCCCCCCCCGCGCCCCATGCCCCCTCCCCCTCCCCCTCCCCCGCGGCGGTGTCGTCGGTGAGCCCGCCCCCCCTCGCATGCGCCGCGCTGCGCCTCGCCGCCGCCTCCGCCAGCGACGTGCCCGCCCGGACCACGCTCACCAGGACGTAGGCACACGGGGACACACACACACACTGCACGGGGGGGGGGACACACACGCGGGGAGGGGGGGGGAACACACCCGTACGAACTTATGCAGGCCCATGTCGTATGATGGACGCTAGCTCCTGCTCCGTTGGATTAATATCAGCCGTTTTCGACTGAGCGATGGACTCTAGCTTCACAGTGAAGTTAGCGTCCATCCTCACAAAGATCATCCTTCTTCAACTAGAAGAGAAGAGATATTTCCAATAGGTTACTTGCCCGCTCTCCGCGTGTGTGGGTCCGCTCCTTGCTTGCTACACGCGATATCAGCTGACGTACTATACATGAGGACAAAAATAGCCATCATATCAGGGCGAAGCAACTTCGATGTAAGTTTGAAGCTTTCCCGTTCTGAATACATTGTAACGAATAAAGCGTTTTAATCATACCATAAAAAATATAATAGAACAATGTATCATATAATTTCTCTTTCCTTTGTATAGCTGCATCCTTGTCTGTAGTGCGGCAGATTGTATCGTGAGTAGCGTTAACCATTCGCTACTGCTCGCCGTCCGACAAGCAACTGACGCACTTCGTAATTTAAAATAAGCAACGTTACTATTTGGCTCAGTACTGTGATAAGTAACCGATAGCAGTATTTTTGAATCGAACTATTGGGTTAGCCAAACAGTCTACAGTCTTATGTGGAAAATAAAATACTTAACAAATTGTGAATGTTTTGGGTATTGAGAAAAATATGCATCAAAATAATTATATCGAATTATGAAATAAAAGACAATTGTTGCTAAATATATGAAGTGATGTGAATAAATAAGCAATTAATTTGCATAATAAAATCTACAAAGTAGATGTAAAATATTTGAACAAATTAATATTAATAAATTAAGATAAAATTATAAAAGTTATAGGGCGTAATTACTCAAAAATAATTTGACTTAAAATATGCGTTTAATCTTTAATTATAATTCTTACTCTCAGTATACTATAAATACGTTTTCCTAAACAACGCATATAAAATATTTTTTAATAGAAAACATTATTTATAGTTCACATTTGCTCGCTACGATTTGAGTCACATTGGTTTTGAGTCGCAGCGTTTGCGTGTCGGGCAGCAGTGGCGGACTTATTGTAAATGTGTAAGATAAAACTATTAATTACATTACGTTATGAGGTCAGACAGGGTCCGGTTGCGGTCATCCAATGCCGGCGAAGGCGTGATGCGTTTGTGATATATTTACTCCAAGTTAATTATTACCTACACTCTTAGGTCATTAACATAACCTACAGTTGAGGTACCTGCAAGTATACGAGGATTTCAGTGTTTCATCGTTTATAAAGGGTCTTGTGTTTGGATGTTTATTTGGATATTTCAAATTTGTTGGAAACAGAAATCAGACATGACCGCGGTTGGACCCAACGCAGCATTATTGTGTAAAAACGAGAGCTAAAATATTAGAAATACATACGAGGGTCGGGTAGCGTCGGGTGAGACTAGTCGTAGGGAGCAATCAAATTGCAGTTGATTTGTGAGAGGTGGGTGAGAGGCGGCGGCGGGTTTATGAAACTGCGCGCCTGGCTGTGTACAGGTGACGTCACACCCGGCCCTCGCACGCCACACAGTGACGACACATATACACGGTGCTTCTTTTACGACACAGGTTATAAGCGACTTAAAGTCAAAAGTCAAAACATAAAAATGTCTTGTCAAACATATTGTTATATTATTTTGTTACTTGAATAATTTATAAGCAGTTTACTTGTTTGTTATTGTTTGCATTTTACAGCGCGATCACGATACATCTTTATGTTATATAAGTTAGCTGTGTAACTGAAAGATACGTTGGTACATTTGCATTTCATTTTATTAAAAAATAAATAAGTACCGATCGACTTGTTCACGAGTACGTTGCTGGAGGCACCGTGTATAAATAGATACACTTCGATCAAGTTTCCTAGCGTGTAGATTACAAAAATAATATTTTCTCAAAAATAAATTATTAATAGTGATGTGAGAACGAAAGTTATTGTGCGTATTTTTATTTTTACAATGTGTCCAATTTTCACACAGATATTTTGCAGCTAGTGAACTGGTTCACATCGAAACACCGGATTAATAACAAAAAAAGTTGTAAAACAGAAATTTAAAGTATTATTTTGTCCCCGCAAAATAACTTGGTAATTGTTGGACTAAGCTTAAAAATGTAATATTAAATTAAATGTTGAAGCCATATAATGCAAACTCAGTTGTATAAGTAACGAGCGCAGGCGAGGGCTGTGTCGGTGCGCCCGGCCAGTGCGCCGGGGCCGCTCGCTCTACATATTGTTGCGGTACAAACATGGCGGCATTCTGACAAACACCACTGAACTAAAACTAATTTAAACTGTGTTTCTCGTTCTTCTTTGAAAGAAAAAATAGGGGAGAGATAATAATAACAATACATTTAAGGTTCAAATTCGTCCATTCCTAATTCGTAAAACCTCCTGCCTTTTTTATTTCTGGAATGACGAAAAGACAACAATTACTTTAGTTTGCTGAGTGTTTGCGGAACTTGAGAGTAAGTGGGATTATTGTAAAGAAATGACTCAAAGCAGACTTGACTCAAATTTATGGATATGTGACTTTCATATACCAGTTACCTTTTTCAAAAGCATGAGGTACAGAGCAAGAATACCTATAAAAAATTCTGTGTTTAAATAAATAACTATCCATCTTTTTAAAGCTTTCATTCTAGTAAAGAATTTTGAGTCAAGTTGGTTGTGAGTAATTTTTGATGCGTCGAGTTAAAGCGGGTGAGTCGTGCCGCGCCGGCGCCGCGCGAGGCCCCCACTGCCCACTGCTGGGAGTGGAGTGAACTCAGTTTATAACAGATTTTCTTGGTCTAGTTCTTTTGTAAATAGTCCTTAAAATATACCAGATGAAGCGGCTACTAAGATATGATTCATAAACTTTTTTAGCTGACTAGATGCAAATCAAAAGGAATTTGGTACAATTCGGTACTATTTTTGTGTTTTTTAAACCAACAATAAAATACTTGAAAGACTTGCAATGCTACTGGTATATTTCGAACACAATATCCGCAGTTGGTTAGAGCGCGCGGCGCCGCCGGCCGCGATACAAGACGTTATTATTATTATTGTTTGTACATTATTTTATTATTGTTATATTTATGAATCGTATTGTATAGTTGGAGCCGAAGCTCGGTTAAAATTAGGAATTTAACGTTACGTAATGTTTAAGGTGCGATGAGAGTGATAAACAGTTGGAAACATGTCACATGCGCTGGTCGGACATAGGAAATATACGGTTGGACAATATCCCTTGTTTTACTCAATCAACCTCCCAAACAGCAATTGAACTACGCACTACACTCGGACCAGGATCCAAATGAACCCTGTCAGTTGTATATACAGGGCGTCCCACGGCTATGCCACATGGAGGGACGCCCTGTATATACAACTGACAGGGTCGCTAGTAACCCCATAAAAAAAATCGCGGCGACCACATCAAATGTTAAAATTCATGGTCTTTCTTTTATTTCTGACACTATGTTATTTAGCAAAAAATAATCCTTATGAAGAAGCCTTTCGATTGGTATGATAAAACTACAGGGTGTTTTTTTTTCCTCATGTAGCGGGTTCGATTCCCGGTTACACCTAGTAATTATTAAAAAATGTATGAATGCAGTTTTGATAGTTTTTAGAAATAAAATAAAGTCTTCTTTCAGTAAAATATTCTATCTACAACAATATTTAAGGTACTTTCCCTCCATGTGGCATAGCTGTGGGACGCCCTGTATATACAGAGAATCTATTCCTGTACCCCTACCATGAGTTGCTTCTTCTTCTTTGCGAGTCGATGACAAATCGAACTATCGCGTTTACGCTCTCGATATCGAGCGCGTTTATTTTGGTTAGCAACTCATGGTAGGGGTACAGGCAACCATAGGGTAAGGAGAGTGAAAAAGAAAAATATCTATCATCCTTGTTTATTATTGTTTTGTGGCGAGGCAACCTCCGATCCAAACACTCTTGGCATGTCGGATATCAATTGTGTATAAATGTGGGTAATCTGTAAAATGTTCGGTGGCCGGCCGCGCGGCTACCCTCGCGAACAAAACATTTGAAGCTTACGCGGTTGGTTGTTAGTTGACGTATTTCACTCTCAGTTAGGTACATTTTTCTAGGGTTTATTTGTTATTATCATGGAAGACTTGAGTCTTAGTTACTTTAAAAATAAAGTTGATTAATACTTTATTTATTCTGCGTTATTTTATTATATTACTATTATAAATATAATATAAAATAAATAAGTGTGTAACTAAGTAGGTTACATTAACTAGCCGCGAGTATTATAATAACAAACCCCATCTTGTTTTTTTTACAAAGTGGAATATGAGTAGGTAAGTGTCAGGGGTGTCGAGTTAATTAAAAGAGGTTGTCTCAATGGTAGTGCTACTATATTTTAATAAATTAATTACGGATCACAATTCAACAGCAATTCTATTCTAATGGAAACTGACATTTCGGGTACAACATATTTTTATAATAGTTTTAGGTAGGCATAACATTTATGGCTATACAGCCAAGTCTTAACTCTCACATCCCTTCTCTTTACACAAATTTAAAGAATGTAGAGTTTACAATATTATATAAAAAAAGAGCCTTAGAATATTATCTATAAAGAGCTTTAGAAGTAATCCATATAATCTTTAAAATAACTAGGTTTTTTAATTACTCTACCGCTTTTAGTTCTCACCTCCGGCTCTTCCGTTGGTGGCAAATTCATTTCTGGTTCCTCTACTTCATCAAAATTAAATGTTACAGATTTCTTACTACTACTAGGTTGATTACTTATACAGCTCTTCAAGTTAGGTATCTCATTTTCATTGTCATATACATTAAAGTCCATTATATCATCATATTCTGCATTACTTATTTCATGGTACAATTCATCATCGTTCTCTATATTATTTTCACAACTTGCCTGTACATTATTTTCATCTATATTTATATTTTCTGTCATATTATTAACATTATTATTATTTACAATAGAGTCAAAATCCTCATCATCATAGTCATATGTATTTCTTACTCTAAAGTATTTATTTTTCGAACCTTTGAATATATTATATCTATTTCTTAAAATCTTCTGTCCATTTTCTAATAAAATTCTATAGGACCTATCTTTCTCCCCTTTCTCTATAATTTTTCCAGGAATTAAATTCTTACTATATTTATCTCTTACATATACATTCTCCCCATTTTCATACTCTATACTTTTACCTTTATACTTTCTATCATGATACTTTTTATAGTTATAATTCCTTTTCTCTACCTTTTCTTTTATTTCATTATAATTTACATTATTTCCATTACATTTATTTACAGGTATTATGGATGTCACTTGTCTACCTAACATCATTTCATTAGGCGACTTAAAATCAGAATCAATTGGCATGTTTCTATATTCTAATAAAGCAAAGTCTATGTCTCTACCATCAATTAAACATTTTTTAAGCATTTTCTTAACAGTCTGTATATAACGTTCAACCATGCCATTTGATCTTGCATAATATGGAGTTGAAGTTACATGTTTAAAACACCATTGTTGACTGAACTCAACAAATGCTGAACTTCTATACTGAGCGCCATCATCTGTGTACAATATATCTGGTATTCCCCATCTAGAAAATACAGTTTTTAATGCTCTGACATGTTCTTCTCCAGTTTGGTCATTTAGTTCTATTACATCTACATATTTTGTTAAATAATCTACTACCAACATATATATTTTATCATTGAAAAAGAACATATCGGCACCTACTGTGCTCCAAGGTGTATTGGGCACTTCTCTAAGTTTCAGTGGTTCATACGAATGACTTTTCTGATTTTGCAAACAAATATCACAATTTTTAATAACATCTTCAATTTCTTTGTTCATAAAAGGCCAAAATAATAATCCTCTGATTCTACTTTTACATTTACTTACACCCAAATGGTTATAATGAATTTGATTTAACATATCTTTACGCATTGACTTTGGAACAAGTACTGCTGAATCTTTAAATATTATTCCATTCACTACAGAGAGATTTTCCTTGACTGAATGATACATTTTCAACTGTGTTGGAATATCTGAATATTTAGGCCATGATGTGGTAATATATTTCATTAATAAAACAAGATTACTATCTTTAGCTGTTTCATTTTTAAATTGTTGCATTTTTTGTTCTGTTATACTCAAATTTTCCAATATCATGCATACATGAACCTCTACATTTTCATCAACATCTGTACTACAAACATCATCATTTACATAATTTCTAGACAAAGCATCAGCTACTAAAAGATCTTTACCAGGTTTGTATTGAATAATAAAATCATAATTTTGAATTCGCATTCTTAACTTTTGTAATCTTAAAGGTGTTTCATTCATAGATTTTTTGAAAATCTGTTCTAGAGGTTTGTGATCTGATTCTATAACGATTTGTTTACCATATATATACTGATGGAATTTTTCACATGCATATACAATTGCTAGAAGTTCCTTCTCAATTTGAGCCCAAGACTTTTGTGACTCAGTGAGTGCTTTTGATGCATAAGCAACTGGTACTTCATGTTGTAATAAAACAGCACCTAACCCTGTACTACTACTATCTACAGACAAAGTTATAGGAGCATTTATGTCAAAAAACTTTAAAACTGGTTGTGAAGTTAAAATTCGTTTTAATTTTGCAAAGTCATTTTTCTGTTTTTCTTCCCATACAAATACAGAGTCTTTTTTAAGAAGTTCTCTCAATGAATATGTAATATCAGACACATTAGGTATAAATTTTGATACATAAGTTACAATACCAAGAATAGTTTGTAATTCTTTCTTATTAGTGGGTTCTTTCATATTAGTAATAGCTCTGACCTTCTCTGGATCAGGCTTGATACCGTCACCACTCAATATGTGACCTACATACTTTACTTCATTTACACAGAATTTACATTTATTTTTATTGAAACGAACACCTGCTTGAGTAGCTCGTTCTAAAACTTGTATTAAACGTCTATCATGTGATTCCTTGGTTTCTCCCCACACTATCAATTCGTCAACATACTGCTCTACTCCCTCTATATTATGGAAAATGTCATAGAAACATTTACTGAATATTTCAGGGGCTGAATTTAAACCAAAAGGTAATCTTTTATAACAATAACGTCCAAACTCACCTGCGTTAAACGTGGTGTAGAGTTGACATTCCTCAGATAAACCAATCATATAAAATCCTTGTGATGCATCTAACACAGAAAAATATTTTGCATTAGGCATTCTAGCTACTAACTCCTCAAAGGTACTCATTTTAAATATTTCTCTTATAATACATTTATTTAAATTTTGTGGATCAAGACACACTCTAATGGATCCATCTGGTTTTTTAGCTACTACCATAGAATTAACCCATTCTGTAGGTTCTGTCACTTTCCTAATGACACCTAACCTCTCTAATCTATCTAACTCACTTTTAATTTTATCTTGCAATTTAAATGGTATTCTCCTTGTTTTTTCCACAATTGGTACACTACCTTCCTTTAATTTTATATTATATTTGTGTTCTACCCTTCCTAGGCCTTCAAATAATGTTTCATATTGCATTACAATGTCATTTGTATTTATTATATTTACATTATTTAATAAACCAATTTTAATAGCTGTGGAATAACTCAAAATGCAAGGAGTATCAAAGTCTACTATATAAAATGTACTTGTTGTAATATTATTATTATATTGTATATCTGCCTTACATACACCCATTGTTTTAATATTAGAACCATCAAAATTCTTTAATATTATATTATTACATTCATTTATATTCAGTTTCAATTTATAAAATTCATATTTATTTAGTATGTCAACATGTGAACCTGTATCTACTTTAAATCGAATATCACAGTTATTTACTTTTAACGATATAAACCAATCTTTATTTATTGAACCAACAGCATGCACAGAACTAATAGATACCGGGTCCGTGGGTTGTGACTGTCTTTCTTGATTAGCACATCTCACTAAACACACGTTAGCAAAATGATTGAAACGACCGCACTTTAGACACTTTTTGCCATATGCCGGACACTGCTTATACGCATGATTTTTACCGCACTTCCTACAACATTTATAATTAAAACTGTGTGGAGTACGCTCACCCATTTGCATCCTGGCTCCCTCACTGGACTTCGGTCTCGGAGTGGGTGCTCTGCTACTACTGCGTCTGCTGGTAGGAGGCTCCCTCGCTCTCGATCTGGATCTATTTATAGGTTTGGTAATTCTGCTTACTGTACTGTATGACTCACCCCCATTTGCTAGATTTTTCACCTGGTTGTGTGCTACTTGTGCAGCTTTACATATGGACATACACTTCTCGAGGTCTAGATCTGTTATTCTCAATAGTTTTTCTCTCAGGCCATCATCCAGGATACCTAAGACTATCTGGTCACGAATCAGACTGTCCTTTAGATCTTTGAAGTTACAATCTTGGCTTAAATGCTTGATGTTAGTGAAATATTCCTCATAATCTTCACTAGTTTTCTGTTTTCTGCTGAAAAATAAGTATCTTACATATGTTTCGTTGACGGGTGGACTACAATATTTCTCAAGTTCGGTTATGACGTTGGCAAAATTCAAATTGTCTTTGTTCTCGAACGTATTGTACAACTGCAATCCCTCATCTCCTATGCAATGTAAAAGCAAAGCCTTCTTTTGTGCTTCACTGCATTTAGTTTCTGCGCCACTCGCTAGCATATATAGGTCAAATTTTTGCTTCCATTCCTCAAAGTTTCTTTTACGGGATGTACCGGTAAATTTTAATGGCGGTGGTGGTCGTAACAGATCCATGTTTTTCCTTTGTTCTTGCTGTCGGTTGGTTTAAACGATATTCCTTTGTTTTACTACTTGTTTAGGTTCTTCAGGTCCTCAGGTCCTCAGCGCCATGTCAGGGGTGTCGAGTTAATTAAAAGAGGTTGTCTCAATGGTAGTGCTACTATATTTTAATAAATTAATTACGGATCACAATTCAACAGCAATTCTATTCTAATGTAAACTGACATTTCGGGTACAACATATTTTTATAATAGTTTTAGGTAGGCATAACATTTATGGCTATACAGCCAAGTCTTAACTCTCACAGTAAGGTACATATATAGTAATCGGTGTTTGTGCTTTCTTTGACAGTGACGTACTTCTTGTATGAATGCAGTTTCGTACGTACGTACAGTCAGGGTGAGTAATGAGTATAATTTTATTTTGCTTCATATTGTAGGTAATTACGCACGCCCAACAGAATAGCCGCAGACAATGTGGTTTCATTTTACAGTCAAAATCACGCTAAGCTGACCGAACACGTTGTACTTTTCTCTGTTCTCAAGTAAGTAGGTATGTTGAATGAGGGAAAGAGATAATCCGCTTATCTACCCCGCCCTACACTTGACCGTATGATCCACATGCATCCACCCTGTGTAAAAATTGAATGGTAGTATGTATAATCCGGGAACCACACGACGAATGGCCGTATTGTTAGTGAATGTAAATGTGTTTTATTTTATGCATGTCGATAAGCTATTACCTATTACTGCGTTCGCGGTGGTTGGTCGCGCGCGCTTCAAGTGTCGCAACACATGACAAAGCACAGTACACACACACACACACCTCATGAATAAACACTAAAATTTTACGTGATTTACAAACATTTTTGTGGTAAAAAAATTCTCCTACGATTCTAATTATTTAACAGGGACTATCCAAGGACAAGTGGCGCCGCCATCTGTTAAAAATAATTATTCGCGAAGTAAACAATTATTAAATAATCCAGTTGGTAATTTTGAAGTTGGCGTGCTATAGGATATTACAGTATAGTATAGAGGCCATGAACTGTATTTATTATAGTTCGCCGTAGTTGCAGATAGAAAAGTTGCTGAAGACGGCCACTTATGGCAATTTTCTGTCTGTAACTACATTGAACTATAATTAACAGAGTTGATGGCTCCAATATATCCCACAACACCAAATCTTCAAAATTAGGTACCTACCGGATTTTCGAAAAATTTATTTGCTTCGCGATGAATTACGAGTACCTATTTTTTAACAGATGGCGGCGCCACTTTCGCTCAGGAAATTACGCCAAAGGTTTATCACTAGGTCAAAGAAAACATATTTTAGCGGTACCAATGATAATTAATTATAGAAACAACTTTATATAGTATCTATACTGGGCGTAGTGATTTGTATTGAGATCTCGTGTGTAAAAGACTTTACAATATATTTTCCGATTGGCTACTACATACTTGCATGCAATTTTAAAATAGCATAACTTTGGTGATACGTATTTAAACATAACCATTTATTTACCAAATAACTAGATATTAAATGCAATCTTTGGAGACAGTTAATGTTTACTATGACGAATATTAAATTTATTGGGTTGTTGTTTACATACGAGATTAAATTGTTTCACAATTTTTGAAGTGCTGAGTTTGAATAACTAAATAATATTATTAAGAAGGAGTCACTCGTCGTGACTGGAATTTCGGAATCAAGATCGAAGATGTGGAAATTAGGCCTTGGCTTGATCGCTGTTTATGTGAGTCTCAATTTCAATTATTTTACCTGCTATAAAATAATTGCCTGCTGCTGCCCAGTCATACATATTTCGTATATACTTTCAGTTACTACCATAATTCGTATACTTACTTTCTCACCCCTACTGCTACGGAATACGCGCGCTCTCAAGGTCGAAGTGTCCAGCCGCATGTGCTGCCTACTGTACATACTTGTTACTGCTGTAACTGCAAATGATTTTTGAAAGTCTCCTGAAAGTCCCATGCTGCCAATACGAGGATAAGGATACGAGCGAAGAAAATCTGTGCGATAGCTATTGTACTCGTATTGTCCACAGAGTGTGTGGTTGGTGCAAGAGGCGAGCGGCGACCCGGGGGTGGTGGGGGAGGTGGGGTGGGGGAAGGCGCGGGGGGGGCAGGAGCCGGAACAACACTTCTACGACATGTACTACGATGACACGTGAGCAATGCGATCATTTCTCATGGGCGTACACAGCTTCTGGTCTAGGGGGCGGGGAGGGGAAAAATCTGATTTTTAAGGTCGGATCGTCCACGACTGTTTTGTCATACACACTATGCAAACACACCTACATGAAACATTAAGTACCTAGTTATAGTAGTGTGGTGTGTGTGTAGGGCAAACAGCCGCAAAAGATCAAGCTCTACAGGTAGTTAAATAAATAACAGTAAATTTCACTGCTTACTTGACAAATACTAGTCCCTACCTAGTAAATCCCTATCTAACTGCCCCCCCCCCCTACCCTGCCCCCCCTGGGTACGCCCATGGTCTAAGAAAACAAGGTCTAACCATTCGAGTTTCTGGTTAGTGAATCTGATCCGAACAGCAAAACTAGGCTCTTATCTATCACCTATTGGCTTCCACTGCACAGAATGCGCGCAGGGGGTGCCAGGGGTGTGCACGTTGTTGGTACACGACACGTGTGGCGAGTTCAGTTATTCTGACACGGATTAATGTGATCCGGTCAAGTCCGGTATAAAATTATCTAAAGTGGGTGTAAAACAACCCACAGAAGATATTGTTTTGATTTCACCGTTATCGCCGGTACATTTACGAACATTGTGTGATCGGTTGTGGGGTTGTGATTTGTGGTCCGTCGTCGGCTTTCAGTTTATTTTTGGAAAAGAATACAGTAAAGAGACTAAGTATCTCATACCTACATACTATATTTACACTCCTTCCGCCGCCATTTCTAATTTGTGCTCCTAGTTCTCCAACAATTAATTTTTAAGTTGGATACCAAAATGTATCAGAAATAACACATGCATTATTTTGCGAATAACATTATTTTTGCCACAGAGTAAAACAGCAGGCTCTCAGAATGGATGATGCGGTGACGGACGACGCAGCCCCGGACGAGGAGAGCCTGCTCCCCGAAGACACCGCGACGGACCCCACGCGCACCGAGCCGGGCTCCGGCGCAGACCACACCGACACAGAGTTCCAGGATGACGAGGAGACGCAACACATAGACACACCACACGTAGCCGCTGAAGACGATAGTAATTCCACAAACACACACTTACACACAACTGACCCGCAAACTTCCCAAAAAACAAAATTGGTAACTTATAAGGGTTGTCAAAAAGACTAACCCTAGCAATATAATATTGAAAACTTACAGAAAGACAAATCCCGCCGATCTTGAAAAATTAAGATGTAAGCTATACGGACCCTCGAGGGGCGAAGGAGGGGGAGGAGTTGTTACTCAGATACTTTTTTTCAACACAGACACGCGCGTGGGCGACCGTTAAAATTTCTTATCACCACGAAAGGAGACGCCCGCTCCGCGACCCGCGCCAGTTTTAGCACTTAGCGTGCGCCTTTAGTACTTCGTAGTTCGTACTGTGGAGTGGAGCTGGCCTGAACAGACGCTTCGTATGAAGTGAGCTGTCTGTCTGTTAAAAAAAATACTGGAGTTTCTTCTGGGCGTTCTTCTCCACAGATGAACAAGTGAACCGCGATTTTTCGTTTTATTCAAAGGAGATAAGAACGGTCGGGGCAAAGTCCAAAGTGCTCAGCTTAGCGTGCTGTTGTCTGTAACTACAGATTGTATTATATATCGCACTTATTTGAGTACTATAGTCTCCCACATCACAGTACTCCTCTATTATGTAACTGCAGGTCACCACAACTCCGGCGCAGATATCTCAAACGAGGCTGTACAGCCCACAGCGCGGACGGAACCCTCCTGTGAGTCCATCAATACTTGCTTTTATGTATACCTATTTAGCTAAGACGTGAGGCGACGAGTGTCTGTAATTTAAAAAAATTGTTAAGACCATTATTTACATTACAAACACAAACAAACTAAGTACTTATACAATCTTTATATAGATTAAGATTTTGAATGAATACATTTTATCTTATATTATCTTAAATTTTTCTTCAGATAAATTAAATACCCGCTGTACTGCCGATAATCCAAGTAAGTTAGTTATTTTGTTAATACATATTGTTAATGTTACAGTTTTATTAAATAATTCAAGATTTTTCTTGCACGATTACGAAATTACTATATGTTATGTTTTCAAAATTACGTGAAATAACTATTTCAGTCGCTTACTAAACCAGGTCTAATTTCCTACGCAAACAATGAACACATTAGTTTGAAATAAAATAATTTTAACAATAGGTGTTGAAAAAAAAGATGGCGGATACTCAGTGGAGATTGAGTTCCTCAGCACCAAGAACGAGACACCACCGGTGACCGACAACCACGTAGAACAGGAAAACACCACCACTACCACCATCACCACCAGCGTCGTCACCGTCCCCTCCAGCACAGTCGGTCAGTTGCTCGTTCCTCAACTCGCACAATTCATTCGAAATGACAGTAGCTCGTACTTCTTTTCTTCTTCTTTTGTATAGTCAAAGTCAAAGTCAAAGTCAAATAGTGTTTATTCAAAGTAAGATTTCACAAAATCATTTTTTGACGTCGAGGAGAGTTCACGATTTGGCTGTCTTCTGTGGAGAAGAACTCTCCGGAAGAAACTCCACAGGCGTTGCATCTTTTCAAAAATATTTTTACATAGGTAATTATTATTTTATACAATTTGATTAATATAACAAAGAGTGCAGACGAAATATGAAATTAAAGGAAGGCAACCAGTCAAAGTAGAAAAACTAAACTATATAAACAATAAAACAATCGGCAATCGACTAGAGCAGACCAGTCCCCCCAAGCAGCACCACGTTCACGGGTTTGACGTATGGGACAGCCATAGCACCTTCAATTCCAAGTATTTTATCACAAAGTATTTTCGTAATCGCTTTTATTGTGGTATGTACGGTCGCGTTCATAAGTCCAGTCATATCACATGCAATCTATACTTTAAATTAACTTTTTTCTAAAAGCATTCAGGACATATAATTTGATGTAAAATGTTGAGTCCCGTACACTGTAGGTATACGTATCACACAAAAACAAGAATAACGAGCTTTTAGGAAAAAAGTTATTTGAAAGTATAAAAACACGTGATATGACTGCACTTGTGAACTTGTACTGTAGGTACCTATTGTGATTATTCGATTATTTTGCGACAACGTTGCACGAGACACGATTGGAAAGGGAGTATGCGAGTGCACTGGTTCAGTACTGTCGGCCAGCAGCTTGCATTGTGTGACCGTGCGAGGCGAGCTACTGTCATGCGAGTACACAGGCACAGCTGTTACATCAGCAGCTCGCACTATGTTCGTCATCGCGCGAGATGTAGCATATTAAGTACAATTCGCATCGCTGGCCAGGACCTTAAGCGGCCAGGACCTCATTTCGAGACCCAGGTGTATTTAGCTAGGTGTAGTAAAGCTACATACATTCCTTCCTTTGACTGAAAGATAAAGAACATTCTGATAATCAAATGGTTTGATATTTCGGTTTAGTGAGTTAGGTCAATAGTCTCCAATTGGAGAAGTGCAGTTTCAAACCCTGATTTATGAGAATGTATTTTGATTTATTTGCATGCGCACTAATTTAAATTATTAAAACTTTGCAGACTTTATGAATTCCACAGAGAAAGAATCGAAAGGTGAGTATCTACTATCTATAACATTTTTTATGTTTATATTTTCGTTCTAAGTATGTGCTTTTCTAACAGTTTATGTCTGTAGCGTAGAAGTTAGGGCTGATGTCTGCCATTCAAAGCGCGGCGGGTTCGAGCCTCGACATGTACAGAAGCCAGCATTATTATGCGGTTGGACATTGACTTGGCACTACGGATTTCACCCCGACCGCTAAAGCCTGAATCCTGATCACCCTGAGTTTGAGGTAGCTCTCTGGAGACTTATCTGAACTGATATTATGATCGCCAAAAATCACTGTCGACGTTGTGTTGAATGATATTTCTCATCGAAAAGGTCGAATAATAATAATATGAGGTACATTTTAGTCCATATCGATATTAAAAACGTGAAAATGTATTTGCCCTTATTTATATACGTTAATCAGTATTTTGTATGAAGATGGAAGAAGTTGTTATACGTATTGTTATAAAACTGACATGGGCTACGTACTAACCTGCCCGGTCGGTTGCTTGATGCTTGCTTGGTTGCATGGTCTAAGAAAACAAGGTCTAACACTCCGTGCACGTGCCTGACACAAGGCTACGTCATTTTGCGCTGTTCATCCTTGTCTATTACACGCATTCGACAAGGATGAACAGGCAACATGACGTAGAAATGACGTAGGCTTGTGTCAGTCACTTGGTCGGAGAGACCTTGTTTAGTTAGAGCATGGTTGTTTTTTCACATGACAGCGCCGTACGCCGCGCCTGCGCACCGCAACGACACGCCGCTGGGATTCATCGACGACGACTAACAACAAACAACAAATAAAGTATTATTTGAAATTTTCATTGTTTCATTTCGGTAGAAAATGATGACACTCTCTACAGAGTGCAATTATTGCAAACTAGCTAGGTATGGCCCGCGACTTCGTTCGTTTTAAATTAGTAAGGTACGGAAAATGAAACTAATTAGGGTTCCGTAGCCAAATGGCAAAAACGGAACCCTTATAGATTCGTCATAACTGTCTGTCCGTCCGTCCGTCCGTATGTCACAGCCACTTTTTTCCGAAACTATAAAAGTTATACTGTTGAAACTTGGTAAGTAGATGTATTTTGTGAACCGCATTAAGACTTTCACAAAAAATTAGAAAGAAAACAATAAATTTTGGGGGGTTAATACTTAGAACTGAAACTCAAAAAAAATTTTTTCATATAACCCGTACGTGTGGGGTGTCTATGGATAGGTCTTCAAAAATGATATTGAGGTTTCTAATATCTTTTTTTTCTAAACTGAATAGTTTGCGCGAGAGACATTTCCAAAGTGGGAAAATGTGTGTCCCCCCCTTCAACTTCTAAAATAAGGGAACGATAAGAGTAAAAAAATATATGATGTACAACATTACTGTTGACGCTCAAAATACCAAAAGACCAATAAAAAAAAGTTGAAACATAAGATATATTCTGAGCTTAGCGTATTTACAATATTTACAACAAAAATCTTGATTTATACACGGAAATCTTGAAGGAAATCTTGCTTGCTGCAAATCTTGTAATCTTGCGAAATTCTTGCGAAATCTTGAATATCTTGAATTTCTTGAAATCTGGATCTGAAGGCTGGAAGCTGCTCCGTTTTCTTCTTGCCGACGAAAGGTGAAGATCGCTTGTGTCTGATTTTTTGCCGCCAGGGGGCCTATTTATCATGTGCATTTCATGCGCGCAACTAGCTTACGCCTTCCTGAGCTAGGCGGCGTCGCGGCCTCTGATTGGCTGGCGCGTCGTTGGAGCTTGTTTGCTGTCCGTTTCATCCTCCCCCCGGCGTAGATCTTCGCAGCCTCTTCATTGTGTCGGGAGGACAGCCAGCTTTCTGACTGCGCGCTTGAAGACTCCTCCCTTGGTCTCCACGTCGCAGACTCGCACCTGGCCGTCTGGTCCTGGGTAGGTCTTGACTACGACGCCTCTTGGCCACACGTTGCGGGGCAGCTGTGGATCCATCACGACGACTAGGTCCCCGTCTCGGACCTTGGGCTTCGCTTCGTTGGTGCTGCTGCCGCGGGGTGTGAGGGTTGGTAGATACTCCTTCACCCAGCGCTTCCAGAATTCGTCCGCCAGGGCTCTGCTTGTCCTCCATGTGCTTCTCACGGCGTGTTCACAGGGCCCGTAGATTGGTAGGTTAGATGATGACCCGATCAGGAAGTGGTTCGGAGTCAGCGCCTCTGGGTCGTCCTTCGTCACGGGCACGTGCGTGAGGGGTCTTCCATTGATGACGTTCTCTGCTTCGGCGACCACGGTGAGCAGCACTTCGTCGCGTGGATGCTTCTCGTTGAGTGTCGTTGATAGTGCAGTCTTGATGGACCGGACTAGGCGCTCCCATGCGCCTCCTTGGTTTGGCGCCCCTGGAGCGATGTATTTCCACTCTGTGCGTTGTGTTGTTGCGTAGTTCTTCAGTTGTGGCAGCCACTCGGCGTAGGCGGCGCGCAGCTCTGTGTCGGCTCCCTTGAAGTTGGTCGCGTTGTCGCTGTAGATTGTGTGCGGCCATCCACGTCGTGCCGCCATTCTTCTCAGTGCCATTATTGCAGATTCCGTTGTTAGCGAGTGCGCTATTTCTATGTGTACTGCACGTGTGGTGAGGCATGTGAAGAGCGCCCCCCACCGTTTCTCGAACCTTCGACCCGCGGTGACTATGAGCGGGCCGAAGTAGTCCACGCCCGTGTAGGTGAACGGGCGCGCAAATGGCTGTAGCCGCTCGATGGGTAGGTCCCCGTGAGGGGGAACGTTCGGCGCCGCTTTTCTTACTCTGCATCGGCCGCATTCCTTGGCTGCGGTGCGCACGGTGGGTCGTAGTCGTGTGATCCAGTACTTCTGCCGCAGGTCGTTGACCACGCGCTCGTTGTTTGCGTGGCCGGCGCGCTGATGTTCTCTTGCGACGAGTAGCTTCGTGTAGGGGTGGCGACCGTCCAGTATGATGGGTCGCTTCGCTTCTTCGCTCACGTTGGCCGCTCCGATTCGTCCCCGCAGTCGTAGGATCCCGTCGTCGTCTATTGCCGGGTCGAGCTTGTATAGTTTGCTCGACCTTGGCACTGGGATCTTCTTCTCCAGTCGGGCGATGTCATCAGCGAAGGCGTCTTGCTGTACGCGTTGTATCCACAGCTTCTCTGCTTCCTTGATGTGACGTAGCTTCAGTGTCTTCGTTCGTTTTCGGCATAGCTCGATGAATAGCAACACGTAAGCGGTAGCCCGTATCAATCTCTCGTGTTGTGAGAAACGAGAGACCGAAGGAAGGCAGTCTGTCACCGCTGTTCTGACATGTTGCACGTGTTCTTCATCTTCTTGCTTAGCATCTTCTTCAGTGGGCCAGTGAGTTTCATGTTGGAGTAGAAACTCGGGGCCCGTGAACCATCGGTCGTTGGCTTGCTTGACGTCGTCTCCCATGCGCGTGGCGTCGTCTGCGACGTTGTCAGCCGTCGGTACCCAGCGCCATGATGCTGGGTTGGTGAGCTCGGTGATCTCGGTGACTCGATGTGCGACATAAGGCGTGAGCTTGATGCTGTCACTTCTTATCCACTGCAGCGCCGTTCTTGAGTCGCTCCAGTAGACAACCTTGGCCGGCATCCAGCGATGTTCTTGAATGATCGTCGCGGCTAGGCGGGCTCCGATCAGTGCCGCCTGCAGTTCCATTCTCGGGATGCTCTGTGGTCGTAGTGGTGCTACTGTAACGTGGTGGATTTTTGAGATTTTGGGTTGGCAAGATGGGTCAAGTTTCCAAGCTATAAATTTAACTTAAGATTAGGCTTTATGGGTTTAAATTCTTTGCCTTTTCCCATTTAGAATAATAATTTATGAAGACTTGTTTGGGGTGGCCAGACGGAAGGAAAATTCCGTTGTCTGCAGTTTTGGTAGTTGAATATTCGTCATTTTTGAGATTTATTGGAAATGTTTCGTGTATTAATGAGGGTTGAAACCTTTGGAAATTGTTTCTTTCAGGAAAATAACGTAGGGAAATACTGGGGTTATGATGGTTTGTCTTTATTTCTTTACATTTCCGTGGTGTGGTAAAACCGTATGGTAATAAATTTTTACAACTCGTGAAATGTTTCAGGAGTAGTGCTCGTTCTATTGTTAGGGAGTTAAAGAGAAAAGATGAATTATTTTGTAAAGATATTTCTGGAAAAATAAATAGGTTTTGTCTAGGAGAATTCAGCGGGTCGTGGATGGTAACACAGCTCGATGAGCTTTCTTTTTTGAGGATTCGACCGTTCAACAAGGTCGTGTTTGATTTTTTTTAAGAATCAAAAAAAGTTACAAAACAAAATAATAATGATATAATCTTTGATATAATAAAATATCAAGAATCTATAATGATAAACATGGTGAGTGTTTGGAGGAAAATAACGTTGATTTTTTCTCGTTCTGAAAAATAGTTTCGACCATGGATCGGTTGTCATTAATCTTGTTATTTTATTACAGCTTCCAAAAATGTTAAATTGAATCACCGATGCAGGTGATTTCTTAAGGAGATGGTTGGAGAAGGATAAAGGTATGTTTCCTCTGGAAATAGGTTCTGGAATGTTCATTTAGGTTATATTGTGAGGGTGGGTGAGCATACCCACAATTTTGGATCATGACTTACATTCTATGTTCCTTTACAGATCCCAAAAATATTTATTGAGCCCGTGCCGTGATGCGGCGGAGAGGTATCTGCTGTGAGGCGCTTTCTTTTGATCAAGATTCGATGTCTTCACTTCGCTTCGGCTGATAAGGTTTTTTTACACCCCTTGTTGCAACTAAAGCTTAACCTAAATTTTCTTTTCTAAGATTTTATTAAATGGATAACCATTAGAGAACCCTAAAAATGATTATGACTTGGGTGGAATAATTAGGAATTAAATTTTGAAATTTTAATTTAACCTGTTAACTTTTTTTGTCTGCGGCAAACTCTAAGAATGGTTAATTCTTTGATTTAAAACTAAAATTAAATACTTAAAGAGATGTTTGCTCGCCGAAATAAGTTTTGAAAATTTCAATTGATCCTCACCGGTTAAAAGATTAATTAACACTTTGGTTGGTGGTTTATATTTCGTAGGTACTTTTGATTTTGTGGAAAATTTGTGTTGGTTGAAATAACATAATTAAGAACCTTCGTTCTCTACTGTTTGAGCTATATTAGAAGTAATTGAGGAAATAAAGCTAATAATTTTCAAGTGTCCAAAATCAAATCTTTTTATTTACATTTCCTTTTCGAAATATTTTGTAAGCCCAATGCCGGGTTTGGGCCTTACAAATGGCGCCCTGTGGTAAATATTGTTAGGGGGGTCATAATACAAATGGCGCCCTGTGGTAAATATTGTTAGGGGGGTCATAATACAAATGGCGCCCTGTGGTAAATTTTGTTTGGGGGGTCATAGTACAATTGGCGTCCTGTGAAATTTAATGTCAGGGAGGTCATAGTACAAATGGCACCTTTTTAGAATTACGAGTAGGGTACGTTGTGGTACAATGAACCGGGTAAATTTTGAGACCCTGTATCTTTTTTATTTATGTACCTTTTTCTTTCAGTTCTTTACTAAAAGTTAGGAAATTTATTCAAGTTTCTAACTGCATTTATGCTTTTAGTAAAAAATATCATTTTCAGGTGAAATTATCAAGTTAAAAATAAAACGACATTTGGTTCATTGTGTACTCTTAGCATTATGCAATGAACCGGGGTATTTTCCACAGTGAACCATCCTATTTTGAACACATAAAAAAATTTAACAAAAAAGAAATAATATCTGAATGATATTTATCAATATTAAAATATATTC
This sequence comes from Teleiodes luculella, assembly GCA_948473455.1. NCBI lineage: Eukaryota > Metazoa > Arthropoda > Insecta > Lepidoptera > Gelechiidae > Teleiodes > Teleiodes luculella. The sequence goes on from OX419604.1 coordinate 11,258,607, forward strand.
GTATATAAAATGAAACTGATTAATATAATCATCATGTGCCTGTGGATTGAAATTTTATCATTAGAGTATATTTTTTATTTTAGACTTAAATAATTTATATTTTATTGACAATTTGACATTCTTACTTGGTAAATTACATAAAAATATATTACGACTCAAAAGTTAATCGTCCAAAAGTAAATAAAAGTTGAAAAAGTAACATAAGCTAGTTGTGCGTACGATTGAACCAGGTTCATTGTAGACCTCCTTAGGATGGTTCAATCTGAGACACCTAGGTATTTTTAGATAAATTCAAATTTTAATTGCTTTTAAATTTATCTCCGAAATACATCGTTTACGCAATTTACAAGGTAAATATGTGTGTGATAACATAAAAATACTGAAGTAACTAAATTGTCTTTCTCCAAGCTATTAAAAATCGAAGAAAGCTGTCAAAAATTTTTACTTTTGAAGTAGATTTTCACAAAAATGTTCCGCATTTAACCGTTAAAAAGAGGATCGCCGCGGCGATTGGGGTGGAGGAGGGGGATGAAGTTGCGATTTGTTCACCGGTATAAGCACGATCGGGTCATGTCGTGTTTCAGAAAAAAATCGATGGTTCACTGTGCCTGCCTGGCTCATTGTAGAACTACCGACCCTACATAAATTAAATTTTGTAGGTAGAAATAAACCACCAGGTAGGAAAATTTTGTTAAAGTGAGGCAAATAAATTGAAAGGTAGGAAAATTAAAAATAGTTGTAAGTTTGTAACTAACACGGTTAGGATTATTCCAACCACATTATAATTGGCAAGTTGCAACAAGTTTTATGTTGTGTGTTTTGTACTAACAAAAATAAAGAAAGAGTTTGTGGTGTATAAAATTATTTTGTGTAAGCTACCCTTTAATTTTAAGTGTGTTTAATTTACCCTGTATCTGTAAAATTATACTTTCTTGTTGTACATTTGAGATAAAAAACAATTTTAGTTATTCTGGCATAAAATGATAATTGAAAGTTAAGATTGGATTTAGGTTTTTGTAAGTAAATAAAACTTGTAAAAGTATAAACCACCAAGAAAATTTAATAACTTAAATAATATAATTAAAAGACAGTACATTTATTTTTGGTAAAAAGCAACAAAATGACAGGCAGGGAAATTCAAATATATACTTTGAACAAAGAGGAGCTAATTTATGAGGTTACTATTCGATCAGGAACACCGGAATCAAATGTTTTAGCTTTGAGAAAGCAGTTGCGTAGATTGCTAAGAGAATGTCCTTCAGACTCAGTTATAGAAACGGATTTAGAACCAATGGAAGAGTTTAAAGTTGTTGAACAAAAATTTATTGACCTTCAGTCAAGTTATGATCTGTGGCTGAAAACAAAGAGTACAAAGGTATCTAGTAGGATAAAAGCATTGGCATACCATCTGTTTCATAGATTGAGTGTGTGTGTGTGGACTGAGAGCCCATTTTTATTTTTGAGGATTTTTGCAGTTTAACTAACAACAGTCCTTAGTAAAAGGTGTGGAAATATTTGTAAAACGAATATTAGAGTTTGTAAAGACATAAATCAAAAGATATGTCGTCTTAAGTGGGTCCCTCAGTTCACACACATGAGCTCCCAAATCTAGATGTATAATGAGTTCACCAACAAATTTTGGTTACAGACCTTTAGTAAAACATGAATAATCATCTACACAACATTAAAAAACGTAATGTGAATAGATAATAAACATTTACAAACACCTTTCTGTGGTCCCTGAGGGCCCACGTAAGTTCATCTCATAATTAATAGATTATAACATGAACATTAAATATTCTTAAGCAAATCTTCAGTAAAAAATACAAGAAAATAAATAAAACTAAGGAAAGATCACAAACAGTGGTAAATATTGTGAATTTTACGTTTTTGTTGGTGGTCCCTCAGTTCACACACTATACAGATGCCAATTATTTAAAATATAATTAAATACAACAATTACAAACATGTGGAGCCTTTCAGCGTTTAGTAAATTTTGTATATCATCGATCTGTATTTATCTTGTCACTGGTTTTATTGTTTTTTTACCAAAATTTTACACGTTAGGTTTTCCGTACTATTAGGGTGTCCATGCAATCAGGACATAATATTGATTCAAGAAAAATAGTAGGCAGTAGTTTTATTCCGTTTCATTCCACACGGGATAAAACTCAAATTATCCAATTAAAAACCCATTATCTACCTACAACATGAAAAAGAAAGATTAAAAAACAATAGAATTAGTTTATTTATGATAATAAGTAACACATACAAACTCAGCATCAGTTTAGCGCCGCCGCATTAAACTATAAGTTTTATGTTAAAATTCGTCTGTGATTGTGCTCACTTAAATTATTTATGTGTTATGTTTGTGAGCGTCAGAATCGCTTGATAGGTGTCTAATAATTGACGAGATGTATGCCATAAAAACCGTACCTAAACAGTACTGAATTGTACCTATGAAAATATAATCAGTACTTCAGGCATTCACATAATAAATAGGTAGCGTCATACTCAAGCGATTCTGATGTATGGTTGGCTTGCAGATTACCATATCTAGAAAACACGTATGAACTATGATCTGGAACATGTATCAATAAACTGTACCTAAACAGTACCTTATAAATTGCAATCTTTACAAAAGAGTAAATCATACGGAATTGTTTCGGAAACTGAAAAACAAAATTGTGGATGATTATTTTTGAACACGTTTATTTTCTATACATACAGGTATATTCTTAAGATCACGCTCCTGTAGATTTTTTTTATATAGTTAAGATAAGTAATATAACCTTAATGTACTTTGATTTTCTAGATCTAGACAGCTTAACAGATTCCACAGCTAGGTAATAGGCTCTCCTTTGACACTTGCGCTTTTGATTCAGTGGCACATATTATTGCTGTAGACACAAGGCAAACACAAGTGCTCATACCACTAATATTTGCCCTGGGCGGGATTCGAACCCGCGACCCTGTGCTTCGAATGCAGGCGTACTTACTACCAACTAGGCTACGGGGCCGTCATAAATTATCTACATACTAAAATCCTACATAGCTGTTTTTTTATTCATGATATCATATTTGTGTAGTGTGTATTGCTGTTTAGGAAGCGTTTGCAAAATCAGACGCTTTGAATGTGCCAAAGACTGTAGGCGCTTGCTACTGAAAACGATAATATTATAGTTTATTTTCGTTATATTGACCTGTGAGTTCAATTTTAACCTGTTAGAAGACTGTCTTAATCGAAAATAAAATCAATAAAATATGGATGTATGCATAAATAAAATTATAAAATATATTTTCAAATTACACATGCTACGGATACAACGTTTTTGTGCCTTAAAGACTGTTTCCCTATCACTACAGTTTCCCCAAAAGAGTATTCCGTATCTTAATTGTGACATAACTAGGCCATGAAACGCAGTTAATACGGTTTCTTGGTTAACAATTTTAGATAGTTCGTAAAGTGCATATGCAGACTTGCTTAATTTTTTGCAAAGATCTTCAGTATGTACTTCCCAAGTTAACTGCTTATCAATTGTTAAGCCCAGAAACTTTGTGTGGCCTACTTCTTCTATCACTTTATTTGAGTATTTGATATTAATACCATCTGTATTAGGTTTTCGAATAAAAAACTGCATAGCTTTTGTTTTATCTAAGTTTGCTGTAAGGTTGTTACAATTTAGATACTCAATAATTCTGTTCAAAGAGATATTGATTTCATTTTCATACGTATTTATATTGTTACATTTTATTAAAACTGTGCTGTCATCTGCAAATAAAATCATAGGGTTAGGTACGTTTTTTGGCAAATCATTAATGTACAGTAGGAATAATAACGGGCCCAGGACGCTGCCTTGAGGAACACCATGAATCACTTTTCTTCCTGTTGAAGTGTATGTAGTTTCAAGTTTAGTTACGGGATTGATTTTAGTTATCTGTGTATACTGCGTTCTGTTACTCAGGTACGACTGTATTAGTTTGTGTATATTTCCACGAATTCCATAAGCATGCAATTTTTTTAAAAGTGTTTCATGGTGGACATAATCGAAAGCTTTTGTAAGATCCATAAAAATGGCACAAACGGGTACTTTTTTATCGATGTTTGGAATTAAGTGATTTAAAAATTCGTAAATAGCCATGTTTATATTAGTTTTTTTGCGGAACCTTTTTTGTTCTGGTGTCAGTATATTAAATTTTTCAAGAAAAGAGTAAATAGCGTTATAAATAACTTTTTCAAAGACTTTAGATAATATGGATATTAAAGCTATTGGTCTGTAGTTTTCAACTTGTTCTTTGTCATTTTTTTTGTGTAAGGGTTTGATAATTACTGGTTTGAGTTGTTCAGGATATACGCCTTTGGAAATACTAAGGTTAATTATATAGCAAAGTGGTTCAGCAATAGTATTTGCTACGAATTTTAGTCCATTTTGTATTACGATTGTAGCTTATGAATAATGTAACCTATCACTTGTACAATACTCTATTAAGTAATAAAAGAAATTAAAAATAAATGAACATTGCTTTTCTTAAAGTGTGGACACCCTGTACCAGAGTTAGTAAGAAGATCTATAAAAAATTAAAATTCCAAAAAAGCACAATAAAACCAGTGACAAGATAAATACAGATCGATGATATACAAAATTTACTAAACGCTGAAAGGCTCCACATGTTTGTAATTGTTGTATTTAATTATATTTTAAATAATTGGCATCTGTATAGTGTGTGAACTGAGGGACCACCAACAAAAACGTAAAATTCACAATATTTACCACTGTTTGTGATCTTTCCTTAGTTTTATTTATTTTCTTGTATTTTTTACTGAAGATTTGCTTAAGAATATTTAATGTTCATGTTATAATCTATTAATTATGAGATGAACTTACGTGGGCCCTCAGGGACCACAGAAAGGTGTTTGTAAATGTTTATTATCTATTCACATTACGTTTTTTAATGTTGTGTAGATGATTATTCATGTTTTACTAAAGGTCTGTAACCAAAATTTGTTGGTGAACTCATTATACATCTAGATTTGGGAGCTCATGTGTGTGAACTGAGGGACCCACTTAAGACGACATATCTTTTGATTTATGTCTTTACAAACTCTAATATTCGTTTTACAAATATTTCCACACCTTTTACTAAGGACTGTTGTTAGTTAAACTGCAAAAATCCTCAAAAATAAAAATGGGCTCTCAGTCCACACACACACGATTGAGTAGAATACAGCCGGAGGACACATCGACGCAGCAAAAGGTAAAGTTATACACCAATAAATTAAATGCTTTGTTGTTAGATATTGAGAAACCTAGGGAGGAAGAATCAGAAGACAGTGAAGGTGGAGGTGACTCTGATGAAGAGGTTATTTCAGGGAAAACGAAGCGCCAGGTTGGATCCAAGTGTGTAGCTAAGTGGAATGTTCGGTTCAACGGCTTGACGGATCCAAGGTCTTTTCTTGATCGTGTGGAAGACTTGCGGAGAGCGGATGGAGTATCCAGCGTGAAGCTGCTTCATTCTGCGGCGAGGCTTTTTGTAGATCAGGCATTGATTTGGTATAGGGCGGTTCGTTCACAAATCACAACATGGGAAGAGCTTTGTGATCAACTTTTGGAGGATTTTAGTGCTACTGATTATGATTTCAAGTTGCGAGGGGAGATCTGTCTTAGAACTCAGGGAGCAGATGAACCTCTGCATATTTATTTCTCAGTTATGAAGTGTATGTTTGACAGGTTGAAGAAGCCATTTCCAGAAGAAGAGAAACTGGAAATTATGAAGAGAAACATACGCCCTTTCTATTCACAGCAGTTAGCACTTGTTGAGGTCACTTCCATTGAGGATTTGTTAAAAAAATGTAAGGTAATTGATGTTACAAGGCAGCGTTGCGTGGAGTTTTCGGAACCGGATAAACACAAGTTTTCGGTTTTGTCATCGGATTTTCAATATAGGCCGGTGAAGAAGGGTTCACCGTCGTCATCCTTAGCTGTCGTGGACAAGCAGGGAAAGTCACAGAATCCCACTCCAACAAAATTGAAGGAAAATACAAAACAGCAGTCTACTGTCAAAGTAAATAGGGAAATTGCTGGGGTTGCCAACACTGGGAAACTATGTTTCAAGTGTGGGAAACCAAATCATAATTTTGGATTGTGTAGAAATTATGTAAACAAAGGTTGTTTTTCGTGTGGGAAGTTGGGACATTTTAGTAAAGATTGTCCACAGAATAGGCAAAAGTTTCAGACGACACGCAATCAGTATCGATATTCAAAAAACTAAAATCGAAAGATTGTAGCAATAGTACGGAAAATTCGAATGAATGTCTAAGTTCAATACGGAGGTATTATAGCTATAAATCCATTGCTACAGTCTTATTTGCTACTGATAAGGACGATGTTCGACCCTATTTAAAAGTAGGTATTCAGGATTTGGAAGTGATTGGTTTGTTGGATTCTGGTGCTTGTGTTTCGATTCTAGGGAACAATTCGCACACTCATTTAGAAAATTTGGGTTTTAAGTTAAACAAACAAAAGGGTAACACCTGTAGTGTTGCAAATGGTCTTAAGCTGGAATCGATTGGAAGTTTGTACTTACCGGTTACATTCAACAGACAGACTCACGTGATAAAGTTTTATGTAATTCCATCAGTGGTTTCTGATGTGATATTGGGTTGTGATTTTTGGAATCGATTTAATTTGGCACCGGAGATTTTTAAGGAAATCGATTATAGGAAAACACCGGAACATTTTTACACCTTTTCTTTAACGGAAAATAAAAAACAAATAAATACTTTAACTGCTTATGATAATTTAACATCAGAACAACGAGAATTGGCAACAGCAGTAGTTTCTAGGTTTGAGGAAATTTCAACGGAAAAAGCAGGTTTGGGCAGGACGACACTGGTGGAACATGTGATTGACACTGGCGATGCTATCCCTATCAAGGCAAGACAATATCCTTTATCTCCTGAAAAGAAAGAAGCATTAAGTAAGGAGTTAGACAAGATGTTGAAGTTAGATGTGGTAACGCCTAGTGAGAGTCCATGGAACAACCCGGTTCTTCTTGTACCAAAGCCAAACAACGAGTGGAGATTTTGTTTGGATTGCAGGAAGCTGAACGCAGTAACAAAAAGCGATTCATATGCAATACCGTATATACCGCAAATCTTAGACAGTTTAAAAGAAGCCAGATACTTATCGTCTATTGATTTATCATCAAGCTTTTGGCAGGTTCCGTTAAATTTAGATTCGCAGGATAAAACCACTTTTACGGTTCCGGGTCGTGGTTCTTATAAGTTCAAGGTCATGCCATTTGGTCTTTGTGGTGCACCAGCGAGGCAGCAAAGACTAATGGACATGTTGTTTAATCAGAATTTTTGTAGTGACATTGAGAATGGAATGGTCTTTTGTTACATTGATGATTTGGTTATTTGTTCGTCAGATTTTAACACACATTTGCTTTTGTTAAACAGAGTTTTGGAAAAATTAAAGTTAGCAAATTTAACGATAAATAGAGAGAAATGTAAATTCTTCAGGAACTCACTAAAGTATTTAGGTTATGTCGTCGATGAGCATGGCTTACGCACGGATCCGGAGAAAGTAGCATCAATTTTGGAATTTCGAACTCCGTCTTCGGCTCATGACGTGAAGGTTTTCTTAGGCACATGTTCTTGGTACCGCCGTTTCATTAGGAATTTTTCAACAATAGCCGCACCTTTGAATAGGTTAACAGCAAAAGGCAAGAATGTTCCAGCATTTCGGTGGTCTGAGGAGGCAGAGGAATCTTTCAATAATTAAAAGACGCTTTAGTGACAGCTCCGATTTTGGCTGTGCCGGATTTTAACAAACCTTTTGTAGTGCACTGCGACGCTTCAGCTTACGGTCTTGGTGGCATGCTTACGCAGGAGATTGATGGCCGTGATCATCCAATTGCCTATGTGAGCAGGTCATTAAACAAAGCGGAGAAAAATTATAGCGCTACAGAAAGGGAGGCATTAGCAGTTATTTTTGCGGTCGAAAAATTTCAAGCATATTTAGGGTCTAGGAAATTCAAGGTAGTAACAGATCATTCGTCGTTGAAGTGGTTTATGAAATTGGAAAATCCGACTGGAAGGTTAGCGCGTTGGGGATGTAGGCTGTCTCAGTACAATTTCGAAATAGAGCACCGAAAGGGTACTGACAACGTTGTCCCGGATGCGTTGTCAAGACTTCTTCCGGTCGATGTCATTAACGTGCCACATTCAACTCATACAGTGAAAGATGATTGGTATGATAATTTGTTTAGAGTTTGTCAGGATAACCCGACAAATGTGCCTAACTACCAAATCAGGGAAGGGAAACTATATCGTTATAGCAAGAGTAAATACAGCTTAACTTCAGAGTTTGATTGGAAGGAGGTGGTGAGGAAAGATCACAGAGAGTCGTTAATTCGCGAAAACCATTCAGCGCCGACGGCGGCACATTTAGGTGTGTTCAAAACACATAGACGAATTTGCTTAAGGTATTATTGGCCAAAAATGTTCGCTGACATTCAGGAATTTATTAAAACTTGTGATACTTGCTCTGCATATAAACACTCCACCAAGCCAACTCTGGGGTTAATGGGGAAACCAAAAGTTTGTAATAGACCGTTTCAGGTAGTTTCACTTGATTTGGTAGGTCCGCTCCCAAGATCAACTTCGGGTTATACATTTTTAATGGTTGTTACTTGTTGCTTCAGTAAATATTCACTTTTGTTCCCGTTGCGGCGTGCGACTAGCGCAAATGTTGCTAAAAATTTTGAAAATCATGTAATACTGACTCACGGGGTTCCAGAAACCGTAATTGTGGATAACGGAACACAATTCACGGGATCGGAATTTAAGGAGTTACTAGTACGTTATAATATTCCGAAGCATCATTATACACCGAGATACACACCGCAAGTGAACCTTGTAGAAAGATACAATAAAACCATTATGACTGCAGTAGCTTCTTTTGTGGAAGAAAACCATCGTTCTTGGGATAAACATTTATATGAGATTCAGTTCGCGATAAACAGCGCAGTAAATGAATCGACGGGGTTTTCTCCATTCTTTTTAGTGCACGCTAGAGAGCCAGTAATTAATGGAAATTTTTATAAGGATTCGGAGGGAGAGTATTCTCTTCAAATACCAAGGGAAGATTATGCTGGAGAATTTGGTTGTCTTAAAGACATTTTTGAGAAGGTTAGGGAGCATTTGTTAAATGCTCATGCTAAAAATGCCACATATTATAATTTAAGGCGCAGAAATGCGAAATTTTCGGTAGGTGATATTGTTTGGAAGTCTAATTACACTCAAAGTGATGCCCAAAACTTCAAAATGGCTAAATTAGCACCGAAGTATGTTAAGTGTAGGGTAAAAAGAGTATTATCACCATTGGTTTACGAGCTAGAGACTTTAAATGGTCATCCGCTCGGTTCGTGGCATATTAAGGATATAAAAGCATAGACTTCTTAGTACGACTTCAGTTTCTTTCTTTGCGTTTAAATAAAATGGTATTTAAACACAAAAGTGTTAGAAAAACGGTGTTGATGGAAAAAAATTTAACACTAAAATTAGGATAAATGATGAATGAATGAAAGTGAATGAATGAGTGTGGTACGAAATGGCAGAAACGGGTTGCGAAATTGTACTGAGAAGGTCTATATTTTGGAATGGTTAGGGTAAGTCGTTTGGTTAGTTGTTTGTGTTTTATGACATATAAAGAAAAGGAAATTTTTTTTATATGATAAATATTTTAGTGCTTTGGAAAACTAAAATATTTTAGGTATAAGGTTTCAGAAACAATTTATATTGTTAAGTATTTTGGTGTTGGTTTGATACACTTAGAAGAGTGTTATCAATTTTTTGTTGTAGATTACGGCAAGTGCTGTTTAGGTTTTTTTTGGAAGCATGTTTATTGTTAGAAGTTAGGTAAGTTTCGCTCAGAGGTTCATACTATTGTTCTTTTGTAGGTCCGTAACAATAGGTGGATACGGGTATGCGCTCCCGAGCTGCTCGATGCTACTGTAGTTATTTTTTCCTTTTTTTATCCCTGTCCATAAATGCTACAGTATCCTACTTACCCAGGTATCCTCTCTTTCATTCAGTCATCTATTATTCCTTCCCTCTTCCTTTTGTATATATTGGTATGGATGTGTGTGTGTGTTTGCGATAAATTAATTTTAGAAGTTATTTTGGGGAATTTTGTTGCATGTTAGTTCTCTTACTGAAGATAAGTAAGACAACGTAATTTTGTATAATTTTGGATTTGGTGGGAGACAAATGAAATGAATATTATATTTTTTTTAGGATTTCTTTCTTTATGACTTAAAGTAAGCAAATCAAAATATGAAATAAAATTAAGAATTGAATTGCAGTTAGGTATTTTTGAGTGAGTGTGTGTGTGAATGGAAAATTGGTGGTGGTTATTTGGGTATATATGTTTTTTTTTACTTTGGACACTTGGGGTTATTAGGGAAATAAGTTTTGATGGGGTTGTTATTTATTGGGAATTTATAGCTTGTTGGTTGCGGAAGCTGAGGACAGCTTTCGGTTCACTGCGTGAACCTCTTTTTTTTTGGGGAGGGGGTGTGTAACGTGGTGGATTTTTGAGATTTTGGGTTGGCAAGATGGGTCAAGTTTCCAAGCTATAAATTTAACTTAAGATTAGGCTTTATGGGTTTAAATTCTTTGCCTTTTCCCATTTAGAATAATAATTTATGAAGACTTGTTTGGGGTGGCCAGACGGAAGGAAAATTCCGTTGTCTGCAGTTTTGGTAGTTGAATATTCGTCATTTTTGAGATTTATTGGAAATGTTTCGTGTATTAATGAGGGTTGAAACCTTTGGAAATTGTTTCTTTCAGGAAAATAACGTAGGGAAATACTGGGGTTATGATGGTTTGTCTTTATTTCTTTACATTTCCGTGGTGTGGTAAAACCGTATGGTAATAAATTTTTACAACTCGTGAAATGTTTCAGGAGTAGTGCTCGTTCTATTGTTAGGGAGTTAAAGAGAAAAGATGAATTATTTTGTAAAGATATTTCTGGAAAAATAAATAGGTTTTGTCTAGGAGAATTCAGCGGGTCGTGGATGGTAACACAGCTCGATGAGCTTTCTTTTTTGAGGATTCGACCGTTCAACAAGGTCGTGTTTGATTTTTTTTAAGAATCAAAAAAAGTTACAAAACAAAATAATAATGATATAATCTTTGATATAATAAAATATCAAGAATCTATAATGATAAACATGGTGAGTGTTTGGAGGAAAATAACGTTGATTTTTTCTCGTTCTGAAAAATAGTTTCGACCATGGATCGGTTGTCATTAATCTTGTTATTTTATTACAGCTTCCAAAAATGTTAAATTGAATCACCGATGCAGGTGATTTCTTAAGGAGATGGTTGGAGAAGGATAAAGGTATGTTTCCTCTGGAAATAGGTTCTGGAATGTTCATTTAGGTTATATTGTGAGGGTGGGTGAGCATACCCACAATTTTGGATCATGACTTACATTCTATGTTCCTTTACAGATCCCAAAAATATTTATTGAGCCCGTGCCGTGATGCGGCGGAGAGGTATCTGCTGTGAGGCGCTTTCTTTTGATCAAGATTCGATGTCTTCACTTCGCTTCGGCTGATAAGGTTTTTTTACACCCCTTGTTGCAACTAAAGCTTAACCTAAATTTTCTTTTCTAAGATTTTATTAAATGGATAACCATTAGAGAACCCTAAAAATGATTATGACTTGGGTGGAATAATTAGGAATTAAATTTTGAAATTTTAATTTAACCTGTTAACTTTTTTTGTCTGCGGCAAACTCTAAGAATGGTTAATTCTTTGATTTAAAACTAAAATTAAATACTTAAAGAGATGTTTGCTCGCCGAAATAAGTTTTGAAAATTTCAATTGATCCTCACCGGTTAAAAGATTAATTAACACTTTGGTTGGTGGTTTATATTTCGTAGGTACTTTTGATTTTGTGGAAAATTTGTGTTGGTTGAAATAACATAATTAAGAACCTTCGTTCTCTACTGTTTGAGCTATATTAGAAGTAATTGAGGAAATAAAGCTAATAATTTTCAAGTGTCCAAAATCAAATCTTTTTATTTACATTTCCTTTTCGAAATATTTTGTAAGCCCAATGCCGGGTTTGGGCCTTACACTACCCGGGCCTTGGCTGCGGCGAGGGTGATCTTGACGCTTCCGCTGCTGTCTTCTATTCGCCAGTAAGCCGCTGTAGCGTAGGCGTCTTCGCTCGCGTCGCAGAACACGTGGAGTTGCTTGTTAGTGATGGCAGCTCCCCCCGTATGGTAGCAGCGGTCGAGATGCAGGCTGCCGATGTCGTCCATAGCTCGAAGCCACCTCTCGAAGTCGTGGGCCACTTCTTCAGGAATCGCTTCGTCCCACCCGGTCTTCAGTTTCCATATTCGTTGTAGCAGGATCTTCGCTCGTACGGTGTAGTAGCTAAGAAGGCCGAGCGGGTCGAATACGGACATAACCGCGCTCAACGCCTCCCTCTTCGTCGGTGTGCGTAGCCCTCGCCGTACTTCGTCGTGGACGCGTGCCAGCGTTGTGTTAAAGGCTAGCTGGTCGGTTGAAGCGTGCCACTTGATTCCCAGCGTCTTCTCGTAGTCGTGCGCGCTCTGTCCTAGTTGCCGACCCGTCGCGTCGGCTCGTAGCTCGGTGGGCAGTTCGCGCAGCACGTCGTCGTCGTTGGAGTACCAGCTTCCTATGGTGAAGCCGGCGCGAGCGTGAACTTCTCGTACTTCTCTCGCGACGGTCTTGGCTTCTTCGGCGGTCTCGTAGCTGTCGACCAGGTCGTCCATGTAGTGGCTGCGGGTGATGGCGTAGTGTGCGCGCGGGAACTCCCCCCGGTGTTGCCTCGCGTTGTAGTCGCGCACGCTGTGCGCCAGGAACGGTGAGCTTCGTGCGCCGAATATCATCGCAGTCATCTTGTACTTGGTCGGTGGTTGCGCCGGATCCTCTCGCCATAGGAACATCTGTGCTGGTTGGTCTTCATCGCGTATCTTGATGCGTAGAAACATCTCGCGAATGTCCGCTGCTATCGCCACACGATGTTCGCGGAACCGGAACAGTATGCCCGGCAGTGATTGCAGCAGGTCGGGCCCGTCGAGTAGCGCGTTGTTGAGGCATGTCCCGTGACTCTTGGCTGCAGCATCGAAGACAAGCCGCACCTTTCCTGGCTTGTTCGGGTTCGTCACGGCGAAGTGCGGCAGCCACCATGCTCGTGGGCTGTCTCCTTCAGGGCCGGTGCAGCGCTCGGCGTATCCCTTCTCCATCAGGTTGGTTACTTGCGCTGCGTAGGCTTGCTGGAAATCGTTTGAAGCTTCCATTTTCTTCTCGATTGTCTTGAGTCTTCGTATCGCCATAGCGTAGCTCGGCGGCAGCTCGACGTCGTCGGTGCGCCACGGTAGTCCAACTTCGTAGCGGTTGTCGACTGCCTTGATGGTGCGCTCGAAGATCTCCATTGCTTTCTTGTCCGTTTCAGGTAGCTTCGTCTTCGTAGTGATCCCCAGTGCGTCTATGTGAAAGTGCGCCTTGACCCTCTCGTGTAGTTCTTCGTCTCTTGTTAGGCTTCGCTCGTTCGGCTCGTGTCGTAGGTGCAACACGATGTGCTGATCGTCGGTCGCGCTGAGCGGAGGGGGCACCGTTCCGTGGATGACCCATCCTAGCTCGGTGAGAGACGCGATCGGTTCGTTGGGTCGACCGAGGAATAGTCTTCTTGACACGATGAGGTGCCAGTTGTCGGCGCCAATGAGCACGCGAGGCCATGCGTACTCGTAGCAGACGTCCGTTGTGCTCAGCTCCCGCAGGTGTTCGTAGCACAGGCAGTCTTCCATTACGTGTTGCCGTCCAAGGGTTAGCTTCTTCACGGTGCGGGCCTTGATTTCGTGAATGTCCCGCTGGCTCTTCCCTCGTACTAGCAGCTTCACTCGGTTGCTTGCTGCTTCGCGTTGCGGTGCTGTCGCTCCATGTATGTGCATCGCGCTTGTTGGTCCATCGACGCCTATCTTCTCTGCGAGCTCTTCGTCTATTAGAGTGACCGTAGATCCCTCGTCCAGTAGTGCGTAGGTGTTCACTTCCAGTCCCGTTGGCCCTTTGATCACAATCGGGCACACCTTCAGAAGAACCGCTCCTCGCTCCGGTGTTGTAGTGGCGGAGGCAGAGATCACGCTTTCCTCTTCGTTTGGTGGTGGCTCGGTCGCAGCTGTGGTCCTTGGCTGCTGTGGCGGCGGGCTGCCCATGTGAAGTGACGCGTGGTGAGGTAGGTTGCACTCGTTCTTGCCGCATTTCTTCGCCTTGCAAGCGAAGCGTCGATGGCGTTTGTTTACGCATCTAAAACAAACGCGTTCATCCTTCAGCCATTGCCAGCGCTCGTTGACAGTCATTCGCTGGTACTTGCTGCATTCCGGTACGCTGTGTGGCCCGCCGCAGCATAGACACGACGGTGCGTTCGTAGTCCGCTCGTCTGTTGTCGTGTATGCAGCGTCACGTGGCCGTCGTTCGGTGCGTCTCGGTGTTTCCATCTTCTTATAAGGTGCCGGCGAGGCGCGCGCAGGCATCGTTGTTGTTGCACGGGGTAGCGTCGTGGGTGCTGCAGGTTCGTAGGCGTGCTTCAGTGCGTAGTCCGCTTCCATCATCAGGAACTCCGACAGGACCAAGATCGGTGCCATGTTGCGATCTCCCTTTTCTTCAGCGTACTGGCACCATCTTGCTCGCTCGTGTCGGCTCAGCTTAGTGATGACTTCTCGTGTCAGCATCGGGTTCTCCAGGTAGCCGCGGTCGTCGATTGTAGCCAGCACGGAGACCAAGTCTTGAACCTTCACAGCGAAGTCGTTTAGCTCGTACGCTGAATCCCCCGGTCGCCGTAGTCTTCGCAGCTCTTCCATCGTCTTGTCGATGAGGATTTCCGGTCGGCCGAATCGCTGCTCCAATGTGCGCATGATGATCTCGGGACTGCTTGCTGTGTAGAGTAGCGCTGAGACTGCTTGCTTCGCCTGACCACGTAGACAGCCGCGTAGTCTTGCCAAGTTCTCCGCCTTGGAGTACTTGTAGAGGATAGTGGAGTCCCGAAAGGCGGCCTTGAACGGCAGCCATTCTTCCGCTAACCCGCTGAACGTAGGTAGATCTTGTGCTTGACGTGGCGGCGGTCTTGCTCGGCTGACTTCCTCCAATGCTTCGGCGAGCCGCTCCAGTCCCCTGTCCCGTGACCGCCCAGGCGTTGTCGATCGCGCTCTTCGTCGGTGTTCGTCCTTGTTCTCATCTTCGTTCGGAGTCTGCAGGCGACGGCGCTCATCTTCGAACCGCGTTCGTTGTTGCTTGTCCATTGCTCCGCCCACGTCGTCGTCAGGTGAGCGAGTGATGGTCGGCATCGGAGGGGTCGGTCCCGGATTCCCTTCCAGGTACCGTTGCCCGTAGCGTATCCATGCGTCCGTCGCAGCTGCATTCTGTTGCGTTCGCTTCTCTTCAACTTCGTCGCCGCCGTCTTCACTATCGATCTCAGATAGCGCCAGTGCGAGATTCTTCCGTACGATCTCCTCTTGCAGCTCTAGATCACGGCGACGTAGTTCTGCGAGTTTGATTTCAGCTTGTAGGTTCGCCTGCCGCTCCCTTAGTTGTCTGGTTGCCGTAGTCTTGACTGACCGACGCGACGCCCCGCAATCCGCGCCCCCTTCACCCCGCCCGACGGCCCCCGCGCCCCTCTTCTCGTAGGGCGTAGCGGCGGGTCCGTGTAGCGCAGCAGAGTGCTCTTGACGCACGGTTGCTTCCGTTTCTTGAGACGTCGTTGGTTCCGGCCGGTCTTCGCAATCCAGCATGCTCCTTGTCTTCATAGGCATGGTGGCAGACGATTCCCTCGTAGTTGACGGACGGTTTCTTCGTAGTAGACGGACTGCTTCTATACGCTTCCAGTCCTTCGAGATCCGGCTCGAAGGACCAGTTGTTGACGCTCAAAATACCAAAAGACCAATAAAAAAAAGTTGAAACATAAGATATATTCTGAGCTTAGCGTATTTACAATATTTACAACAAAAATCTTGATTTATACACGGAAATCTTGAAGGAAATCTTGCTTGCTGCAAATCTTGTAATCTTGCGAAATTCTTGCGAAATCTTGAATATCTTGAATTTCTTGAAATCTGGATCTGAAGGCTGGAAGCTGCTCCGTTTTCTTCTTGCCGACGAAAGGTGAAGATCGCTTGTGTCTGATTTTTTTTTTTTTTTTTTTTTTTTTTTTTTTTTTTTTTTTTTTTTGAATTGACCTATGCTTGTGTCGAAAAGGTACGACAAATCAAGCTTCACCGGACTTGCGGGGGAGTGGAAGACTACCCCAAAAAAAGTCATATACCAACGCGTCTAGGGGCGGCTCGAGGGAGCCTCGGACCACGGCCTAGCGCGTTGATATTGAAAAATATCGTGAAGGAGACGACGCCTGAGGGGCTCCGTCTCTGATTTTCAATTTTGATTTTGGTTCTGGCCGCGCCCCCGCCGGCGGGTGCGGGCGTTGTTACCTGAAGGGTAATTGTTACCTGAAGGGTATTCACTACCAGAAGGGCATTCTGTAAGGTGTAATCTAAATTCTTTGACTGCTTTAACTGCATCAGTGATTTCGTCGTCACGTTCGGAAAGGATATGTTTGGGAAGGCGGCGGAACCGCGTAGTGGGGTGCGGGAAATAGCCCGTACACTTGACAACATACGGATTGGGATGGGAAGGGCCTTCATCAAAGTAGCGTTTGGATGCTTCCTTCATGAAGCCACTAATGGAAAGGAGTTCGGTATCGACATGAAGGTCGATGTTACGAACGAACCAAGGACAACCAGTAGCCCGGCGGAGGAACCGATTTTGAATAACTTGGAGCTTATAGATGTGCGTGGGCGCAGAGTGCGCAAAGACTACGCTGGCGTAAGTCATGATAGGACGGATGCACGCTAAGTAAAGTCTAAGCTTATTTCTAAGCGACATTTTACTGCGTTGCCCAATCATGGGGTGCAAGAGGCCGAGAGCAGAGGCGGCACGATTGCGAACAGACTGGATGTGAGGGCCAAAGCGAAGGGCAGAGTCAAGGATGACTCCCAAGTACTTCACCTGTCTCTCCCAGGGGACTGGTTGATCGAGGAGAGTAATTGGGGGGAGCGTAGGATAAGGTCCGCGAGTGAAAATGATCGCGGAACTTTTGTCGGGATTCACCTCGATTCTCCATTTGCGGAACCACTGCCCGAGGGCGTCGGCCGCTTCTTGGAGTCTCTCGGCGATTTTTGTGGGATTGGGATGGGATGTGTATAACGCAGTGTCATCTGCGTACAGTGCGAGTTTCGTATAACTAGTGGCCGGAATACAAGACGGCATGTCACTAGTATACAGTGAGAATAAGGTCGGAGCGAGGACGGAGCCTTGAGGGACTCCAGCCCGGATAGGTCGTGGGGTCGAGAGCACGCCTTCGTATCTGTAGCGAAATGAGCGATTCGACAAAAAGTCTCGTAAGATGTGTACGAGGCGATCCGGCACTTCAAGACTATAGAGCTTGTAAATCAAGCCCTCGTGCCAGACTTTGTCAAACGCTTTCGCTACGTCTAGGAAAACGGCTCCGGAAGGTCGGGGTTTGGGTTTTAGTAAATGGTCGTAAACGTCTTCCACTATACGGTGGACTTGTTGGACACAGGAGTGTTTGGCACGAAAGCCAAACTGCTCGTTAGGGAGAAGGTTGTTGGCGTCAATATGGTCAGTCAAACGGTAAAGGATGAGTTTCTCGTACATTTTACCCATATTAATGAGTAAACTGATCGAGCGGTAGGAAGTGGGATTGTTGGTAGGCTTACCGGGTTTGTGAATGCCGATGACGATAGCTTCCTTCCACGCTTGTGGAAAGATGCATGCGTCCATAGCGGCATTGAAAATGTTGGTGAGGATGGTGACTAGTTTGTCAGGTAGGACTTTCAGGATTCGGTTGGTGATGCCTACCGACCCTGGGGACTTACGCTTAGGTAGGCCCTTGAGAAGTTGCTTCACCTCTTTCTCCGTGATGCGGGGAAGAGGTGGACTGGATGGGGGAAGAGAGGCTCTGCGATTGAGTTCGGCAGAGACCTCATTGAGAAAGTCGGGGTCGGCAGGGAGTGCACTGGGAGTGCACTGTGCGGCAAGGCTGTCAGCCAGGCACTCCGCCTTCTCGTCGTCATCGAAGGCGGGTGGCTGGTTAGGTCGGATAAGTGTCTGATTTTTTGCCGCCAGGGGGCCTATTTATCATGTGCATTTCATGCGCGCAACTAGCTTACGCCTTCCTGAGCTAGGCGGCGTCGCGGCCTCTGATTGGCTGGCGCGTCGTTGGAGCTTGTTTGCTGTCCGTTTCAATTACCATGCAAACTACCAACGAAAATTGGTCTGAACGGGATCTAGTAAGTAGTTTTTTTTTAATACGTCAAATCGTAAACCGCAATTTCCCTTTCACTATTACTAAAACATCGATCAAAGTGAAATGAAAATGAATGAAATGAAATGAAACCAAAACGCGTATAAAAAAAAATTTGGTCCCTCCATCTTGAATTATTTTAGATGATTCCGTCGGAGATAATTTATTTTAGCTTAGATATTAAATAGTAGATTAATAGTATTAAACTTTAACATATCGTCGCACGTAATCTCAATTGGCGTAAGGGACAAACCCCTACAGTATGACCAAAAAACGATTTTTTTTTCAGAAATCTGTTTATAACTTTTTTGTTTTTGAAGTTATAAAAAATGCCTTAAAGAAGACAATATCTATATTTCCTTTCTGTTCCTACCCGCAGAGTTCAAAATGTTGAAAACAGCTGAATAAAGAAGTTAGTGCCCTTTACGTCCTCACATTTTTGACATATTTTTTATTTTACCTCAAATTGGGTAATAAAAGACGAAAATGTAATTTTGATACAGAAATTAAGGGCGTAAATGTATTTTAATTCAGAAATTAAGGTCGTGAATAATAAAAAAAATATAAAAAGACACTTTTATCTGACAAATTTTGTAATTATGGAACATTTCAACAATGAATTAGGCATTTATTGGTATTTCAATAAATTATTCATTCAAAAAAATAACTTTCATTACTCTTTTTTTCTATTTTGTACAAATTTTTGGGATATTGAAGGGAGACAGCTTCCAAAGAAGAAGCCATAGCAGTGGATTAAATTATAGGCGGTTGTAGTACGCCACATACAAAAAACTATTTACTAAAAGAGTAAAAAAATTATATTTTTAAAATTATACAAGCAATAAAGAGACAAAAAAGTTGTCATTTAGGTGTTCGAGCCTTCGCTTGAACCACTTGAGATTACGCTTTCCAAACGAACATCTTTTGTCTCTTTCTAACCTAGTACAATGAGTTCTATCGCGCTTTTCCAACGTTGTGACGTAACGGTGTGACGTTAGCGCTAGGTCTCTTGCAGCGCCGGGGCCATTTTATGATCAGTACGCTTTTAATTCTCAAGCGAATAACACGTTTCTTTCTAAGTGAAAATTTATTTTTAATTATATTTCTGTCGTCTTGGTCGACGACAAGTACGACAACAGATGTCGTCTCAGTCGAGGCGTCGAGCGTCGTCTTGGTCGACCAAGTACAACAGATGTCGTCTCACGAGGCGACGAGCGTCGTCTTGGTCGACGACAAGTACCTACGACAGAAAACATTGGCGCATGCATCAATCGTCCTCGATATTATGCCGCCCAACGTGAGACGACGACGGTGTCGCCTCATTCAACCTGCAAAGACTAAGTCTTTCGGTAATTTCCGCTCGGCGCCCTTGGCCCAGCGACGAGACGCATGCATCCTGCTGAAGCGTCAATTGGCACAACTAATGCCACTTTTCATGAGACATCGGACAACAGACAACCGATGTCGTCTCAGTCGAAGCGACGAACGTCGTCTTGGTCGACGAAGTACAACAGACTGAGATACGACGACGACAAGTACGACGACAGATGTCGTTCCAGTCGAGGCGACAAGCGTCGTCTTGGTCGAGACAATGGATTTCGCGTCGTATCATTGAGACGACAAGTACGACGACGGACGTCATCTTACAAGACGAAGTTTCTTCATATTTTCTTAATGCCGTTTTAGATTGAGCCATACAATTTTTAATGGACTCCATGTTTATTTTTTCAAAACATGACTGCGAAAGTCTCAACATTTGGCGAAATAGCAGCCTCTGCCTGATTGCAACAAAAGGGCTTGGATATCGATATTGGACTCCATCGGAGACAACTTTCCCAGTAATTGGTGTGGACGGTGTATTCCCTCGAAGACCTTTTCGGGGAAGAATGCTTTTTCCCGGCATTAGAGGCCAAGATCAGATTTTCCATTCCGCCAAAAAAAAAACCTCATAAGAGCGTTTGAGCCCACAGAAACTTCAGTATCGAAACGTTTGTATCGCCAGATCAGGCGTACATTTCAGATCTGGCCTTAGGACGGGCACGTATTTATTCTCCTCAAAAATTGCAGGAAACTCCATAAACATTTTTATTAAATTTTGCGATGCAGTAGCATCCCTTAAACAAAGATTAACGCTGAGGAGGTCAACTCATCCGATTCCGCACTCAATTGACAAGTTACAATCAGCTCCCACTGTAGCCAGCCCTAGTAACTACACAAATCTAAGCGTCTACAGATCCTTCTCATAAAAGTCCTTTACGGAGCGAGAAGTATTTTAAGAAATGAAAGCCATTCTTCGAAGAAGCGGTGCACTCGTAACACCAGTGACGCAGGGCAGCTCTAATCATTTAAGTATTAGCCGCAGCAGTCAGCCAACAATTGCAATTGTGCAATAAACTTATAAAAGTATCTGCTGATACAAATACGAGTATGTCTCTGAAAATGGTTGGTGGATTTTTGTGTTCGCAAACACAAGTAATAAAGAACACATTCTTTTGAATGGATCCTTAGCTTCGGTACCAGACGACACATAAAACTCTGAGGTTAAACTAGTTTTGAAGCTCACTAATGGAGAATTGGCAGAAATACGACAAAGAGCATTTCGAGCTATAATTGCAGTCGCATAATGTGAGTTAGCACAGCTACAGTCATATGAAGTAACCTACCTAACCTAACATATGACTTCATTCCTATAATACCGAGAGAGAATTCAGGTTTTCTACAGTAGATCCATATTATCTAGTAATGTAAAAGTCCAGAAGCAGTTTCAAGCTTTATAAGTAAATATTATACTGGCTACTGTTAGCCAAACTGTTCCTAAACAGCTCTTTCGGAGAAGTTTGATTTTACTCCGGGTGCCATCACCAATGACTTGGTTTAACAACGGAAAATCTTCACAGAACTTACAGATGCTCTTACTAGCCACATTCGACTAGTTGTGGGAAAATGAATTCTCGGACATGGATTCTAAATTCAAAAAGGACACGAATTCTTAATATTGCTACATGTTTGTGGAAGTATAAAAAAAAAAAAAAAAAAGGCATCGAAACGAAATGTCTATAAGCGATGTGTGTTATATAATATCCTACACGATATTCCACCCTAAAACTCAACTTGTTTAACGATAGTAAGTTCGTTGGCCATTCACAAGTCCTTTCCCTTCAAAAAGAGGGGGGGGAGAGGGTGTGGTAAAGACGACTGGATATTTGGTAGGAAAACCTTCCAGTCACCTTTCCCAATTTCATCCAACGATTAATACCTACCGGAAGCAACTGGAAACATAACAGTAATTTTGATCTATAGATCAGATACAGTCTATAGAAGAACAGGAAAAGTAAATTTAGACCAGGGATGAACTATAAAATTTCACAGCGGAGTCACTAATAAAATGGAAACTTTTATCCATATGCTCCAATAATAAACCATCTACAAGGTTACAAATCCCATTCTTTAAGAGACCGCCAGAATTGGATCCTAATCCATTTTGCTCAAAGAAACATCAAACAAAAAAAAAAAACTCAGAATTGTCATGGTAAACAGAAAAAATGTTGGGTTCTGATGCGCTCCGTCCAAGTCGCAAATTCCGTAGTTTCATTTCAACAAAAGTCAAAACCCGTTCGCTCGAATCGCACCATATTCAACCTCAAAAGGCTTGACAGTTCTACAGCAACTTCTCTTGAATTATAGAGGTATCTTTTTAAAGAAGAACCAATTTTAAATGAAGATCAATACCTCTAAAACATTTATTACCAAGCCCCAGTTTACGAGAGTCATCGTCGATATCTCTTGCTCGCTTTCAAGGGCGCAGCTTTCGAAATGTCTTTCCTTCTGTAAGATAAAGATAAAGATAAAGTTAAAGATAAAATTTGTCATAACATGGGTATTCTGTTCGGTCTTGCTAGCGCCCCGGCTGCGTTTGCCAAAATAGCCAATTGGTTGGCATTGGCACTTATCTTTCGCCTGAATGGTCTGAGAGCTATAGTTTGCAAAAACAGGCCATATAAGTAATCGGAAATGCTCATCAAAACCTTCTGAATACCTAGCAATAGTTTGACATACCTACGGCATCAAATTTAAAAGGTCTGTCGAGCGCAAAATCGTTTTCCTTAAAGATCTCAATTTCGAAGGTTCTAAGAAGAGGCTACTGGAGTTGGCTTGATTCCAAAGTTCTGCTAGGGAGACTTAGCTTTGCCTCTTTCGTATTTCCGTTAGGTCATCTGCAGGGCCGGACCCTCCAAGGGTTTTAGCTCGACTACCAAAGTCGCTGATACACTACTACTGTACAAAGTCTGTCAGTGGCTGGACTATTTCATAAAAGTTCCCTGATTCGCCACCCAAATCCATCGACATTCTTATATGAATATGATAGGGGCGCCGCCGTAGTGAACTAACAGAATCAATAGGTTCCTAGTTTCTATGTCAACAACTATGGCGCAGCGATGCCAAAAGGCTTCGGACGGTGATGTAAGAAGTTCTAAAGCGATAACGCAACCAACTACAGAACCGATCAATCGTGTGCCAAATTGACAATTTGCACCAGCGACCAGCGCGGTGTTAATATCAAAGCTTGCTTAGAACCAGATCTCTAAATCCTTTGACCATAACAAAGCTCCTCCTCCTCCTCAACTTCTGAAAACGCAAACGTTTTCTTATAACTGCTCGCTATATACCGTGGTACAACCGCCTAGAGGAAAGCTTGTCTTGATGCAAAAGTATTCCAGAATGGTGTCTCAGCAAAGAAGCTACTCCAATTATCTTTCTATCCGGAAATAGTCATTTTTGCGTCTGTGAAGTCAGATGTGCTTCCGGTCTATGTAATTGAAGATAATTATGAAGGACAAGAACAGCCAATTTACGAACGCACCAGCAAAGGGTGGCAATACGAATTAGGTTGGATTTTCCCCTAACCTATCTCTAATGACTCATGTCCTTTGTCGCCTACAACCTTTAGAAGGAACTTATCAGCTACTAACACTGCTTTGAGGAGGCAGGAATTACTTAATCGAACGCTTTGCCCGCCTCTGTATATACTGAACCTAAGAACCCACCTTATCGACCTTCGTAGAGGCCTACCATTCCAGACGGTAGACGAGTATAATGAGCGGCTAAGAAAGTACGGGCCCCTTGAGTTAGAAGGTTGGATTGATTTCGATTTAGTTAGATCAACTTAGATTGGAGAAATTTTTCCCTGAAAACTTATAAACCTGCAAGGGAAAGATGAAGGAAGTGGTCTTCTGCGAACGGATTTTCTTGAGAAAACCCAGACCCAAGTCTAGCCAAACAGATTCTATGCCATTTAGTGTCGTGAAATTGTCAGCACGAACCATCGCGGTGCATAAATTTGTAGTTGTTCACTTTTCTAATTCAGTCTATTTTATCCTATAGAGAATATTTCAGCTCATATCCTTTAGTGAAACATGTCTTTAATGGCATATTAAACAAATGTCCTTCTCTGAAGTAACTCCTGTCCTGGGATAAAGAAGATTTGCTCAAATATCTGGAAATATATTCTTATAACGAAGATAGTCTATTAAGTCTATTTGCTGTGTCATTGCGTTGTGTCCATTCTTTACTTCTGGCTTTGGTCGCAGAGCCCATGACCTGACAGCTTTGAGTAGGTAGGAGGTATAAGAAGTAGGTTTCGTTGAACATAAGAATGACGAAATAGTTTTTGGTCTAAGTTTGGATCCAAGTTATACCTATTTCTCAAATGCTCGGCAGTCAGACTGGTGTTTGTTGGTAGATCATTCATAATGTTCCAGAGAGGCTAAATACACTCCTTCGGATTAGGAAGTTGTTAAGCAATCCATCGGAAGTAATCGGAACGGCGAAGTGTAATAAATCTCTTTATTACAACGAGGAGTCGGTTAGAGCAGTTTTTCGGACCGTTATAGGGGACTGGATAAGAACTTGTTAAAGGAAAATCAATGTAAGAAAGAAAGAAGGTACCTACCTAGGTATTTTAGACTGTACGGGTAGCATTAGAAGTGCAGTCTTAGATTGCCAGGCAAAACATTGAGAATTTGTATAACGCCGGATACCCGCGTTATGAAAACACTGTTTTCAATCATTTTTCTCGGAATGTGGCTCTTCCGTCCGAATTCTCTAAGAAAAAGTTAATTGATGGTTTTGTCCCTATTGAAATCATGTATAAATTAAATTTAAATAATACGTATTTTATGTTTTGATGATTGGAGATGTCTTTAGTTTCATGGTTTTACTACATCTCATGGATTTTATTGATATTAATATATTTGTCACAGTACGCAATTTGCAGCGCCGGCAGATAGGAAACACGTCTCAAGTGGTTCAAGCGAAGGCTCGAACACCTAAATAGAACCGTTTTTCCCCCGAAGGGTATAAAACGGATATTTAGGTTTCAGCCGTAGCTTGAACCACCATTTCAGGCCTTTGCCGGCTTCAAGTATAGGTACTGATCATAAAATGGCCCCGGCGCTGCAAGAGACCTAGCGCTAACGTCACACCGTTACGTCACAACGTTGGAAAAGCGCGATAGAACTCATTGTACTAGGTTAGAAAGAGACAAAAGATGTTCGTTTGGAAAGCGTAATCTCAAGTGGTTCAAGCTACGGCTGAAACCTAAATATCCGTTTTATACCCTTCGGGGGAAAAACGGTTCTATTATAACAAAATCCATAATATATTTCTTAATTTTCGACAGCCAATCGCTTCAGTCAGTCACAATTACAATATATCACAAAGTTTTTGAGTGATTATTGAAATACTCATACCTATCTTAATTAATATTGATTGGTAAGCTGTAGTGAAATGTGTGAATTATTACAAAATCAACGGTATATTAACGGTAATAATCTTTTTTAGTTGCTGACGATACAGAATTCTTTAATTCAAATTATTTCAGCCTTAAAATTTATAATTTTCTCATACATAATACTTAAACTACCCACGTAAAGCAAAATTTGTCAAAAATGTAGGGACATAACGTGCAATACCGCTATTTGATGTACCTACATTAACCCTTTATAAGGCAAAACAACTTTATAAAATGCATTCGTTTTCAACTTTATGTTAAGGGTATAAGGTTAAAATTACGGTGGCAATATAGTGGCCACTGCCTTGTAAAGGTTTATGTCTAGGATGGACATAAATTATAGATGGTAATTGAAGCAAGAACTTGTATTTGTTAAAAAGTAATTTTACAAGGAATAATTAAAATAGCGCGACAGGATTTATAGTCCATGGAATTGGTACATTTTGGTTTGCATCAAATGGGGTAGTTCTGATTTTTTTATATGTTATATGTAATGAGGTGGTAATGACAAATATAATTTTTCCACCTCGAAAGCCTTCCGGAACATTGTAAAATTCATGAAAAGCCATTAAATTTTTGATCATTTTTCAGTTTTTGCCATTTTTTACCACCAAGGACCTGTTTTACGGTAGAAGTCACTATGAATTCTTTTAAAGTAGACTAAATTTGCAACAAAATGAGAATAGTTGGGTCTTGATAAGCTAAATAGTTTCAAAGATACAGCAGTTCAAATGTTTGAAAAATTTCAAAAAAAAAATTTTCGCGAGTGTTTACAAGATCTTGTCAATGTGGTCAATTATTGACCTATTTCACGGCATAAATCAATTGGATGGCCAATTTCTAGATGTCCCTTTGTCCACATTTTCACTTTTGAGAAAACGTAAAGATAGTTTTTAATTTTGCATTTGAAATGTTTCCTTATGGAATAAAAATATATGTCTGACACCAAAAAGTTCGCCTTAAGGTCCTCTTTCGTATAGTATTAAATTAAATATCATATTTTTAACTTTTTTAAAGAAAAAAGCAAAAAGTTTAAAAGACTTAGGTCATAAAAATCTTGGACTTAGAGAAAAATTAACTCGGATCAACCTCTCTTGAGACTTGCTAACCAAGCTATCTTGATACTTTATAATAAAATGCCGTAAATTATTTTTATTGTGATTATAATTTTTTTTTAATATTTACAACATTTTTTGCAACGAAATACTCGAAAAATACAAAACACACTAGAAAAGAAAAGAAACGCTCGTAATTTTTTCAAAATACGACATTATGTCAAAGGACTTAGTGACATTTAGAACTAAAACTATAGACTTGGGGACTAAGGGACTTCTTGAAATGAATCACGTGGACTTAGGGCATAGAATTTATTTTAAAACTACCACTTAGGAACATGTTACAAATATTTCAAATATACAGAACCATAGATAATGAGCTGTTTTTTATTGTGGTGCTGCCAGTTCCTAAAGTCCCTAAGTGGACTTAGGGACATCTTGAACTGGGTCATCCAATTAAGATCTAATAGTTCCCTAGCTACATCTGTTCAAAGTTGCTGAGGTGACTAAACAACATGAAATACGACTTATGAAATAAGCATTATCTATACTAATATTATAAAGAGGAAAGGTTCGATTGTTTGTTTGCATCGAATAGGCTCCGAAACTAATGAACCGATTTCAAAAATTCTTTCACTGTTGAGTAGCTACATGATCCCTGAGTAAGATAGGCTATATTTTATCTATTTAAAAAAATTAGGGATCCTTAGTAAAACTTCAATAGTGTAACCCTAGGTGTAAAAAAAATCCTAAAATATACCTAATAAATTGAATAGGTTCCGAAACTACTGAACCAATTTCAAAAATTCTATCACTGTTGAGAAGCTGCATGATCCCTGAGTAACATAGGCTTTTTTATGTTAAAAAAAATTAGGGATCCTTACCAAAACTTCAATAATGTAACCCAAGATGTAAAAAAAAATCCTAAAATATACCTAATAAATTGAATAGGCTCCGAAACTACTGAACCGATTTTGGTGAAACTTGGTATAAAGATAGAATTGACGTTGGGAAAGAACATAGGATACGATTTACCGCGGGAAAATTTCTCATTCCCACGGGAAAAATTGTTAAAGCGGGCGTAGTTGGCACAAAGATAGAATAGACCATGCGGAAGAACACAGGCTAACTTTTACCACGGGAAATTATCTTATCTTTGCATGTGGAGGTTGAAGTTGAGGTCGTCACAGGAGTTTTATTATAAGTTTTTAATAAAAAGCACACCTTTAGTAGAAAAATATTTTTAACAGACACCCTAAACTCTAAATCGTATTATTTAAGAAATTTTGCAAACATTTGAACAGCTGTATCTTTGAAACTATTCAGCTTATCGAGACCCAACTATTCTCATTTCGTTGCAAATTTTGTCTACTTTAAAAGAATTCATAGTGACTTCTACCGTAAAACAGGTCCTTGGTGGTAAAAAATGGCAAAAACTGAAAAATGATCAAAAATTTAATGGCTTTTCATGAATTTTACAATGTTCCGGAAGGCTTTCGAGGTGGAAAAATTATATTTGTCATTACCACCTCATTACATACAACATATAAAAAAATCAGAACTGCCCGATTTGATGCAAGTGAAGACCCCTTTTATGGTACGATTTCCATGTACTATTAGGACGTGCGTACGCGTGCGAGTTTGATGCAAAAAGAATGTTGCCAGCAGCGTCATCGGTGTTGCCGCCTGTGTGCGTACACTTTTCGTACGCTTTAGATGCGCGCGAACATACTGGGGGCCCTTGAAAGCCAGCTTTCAAGCAGCATCATCAAGAAGACATAATCGGTTGAGCGCGCGTCTCACTACTCCCCTTGATGTCTTGACATCTGCGACTCGGGGCACGCCATCTGATCCTGGATAAAGTTTTTCAACACGCCCCAGCCTCCATTGTAGTGGGGGGGTGTAGTCTTCTTTTATTATAACTAGGTCTCCTAGTTTTAGATCCTTTTGTCTTGTTTGCCATTTGTTGCGAAGTTGAAGTTCAGCTACGTATTCAGCTTGCCATCTCCTCCAGAAATGCTGCCGCATCTGTTCCAGGGCTTGGTATCTATCAAGTCGTCTTGGATTGGCGTCTGTCAGTGCTGGCGACGGAAGCGACATCAGTGGCCTGCCAAGGAGAAAGTGTCCTGGTGTGAGCGCTGCATAGTCGTTAGGTGAGGAGGAGAGGGGGGAGATAGGTCTACTGTTGAGGATAGCCTCAACTTGGGCAAACAGGGACGAGAGCTCCTCAAAGGTGAGGTGCGAATTTCCTAATGTACGTTTAATGAAGTGTTTAGCTGATTTTATCCCTGCCTCTACATAGCCGTTAAAGTTTGGAGCGTAAGCCGGTGAGAATTTAAATTTAATATCATGATCAGCTGCAAAGCTACATATAGGTTCCGAATATAGCTTGAAAAACTCGTTGATCTCTTTCGCAGCTGCTACGAAGTTTCGGCCATTATCACAAAATATTTCTCTAGGTTTACCCCTGCGAGAGATAAAACGCCGCATTGCTAGTAAAAATGAATCTTTAGATAGCTCACTTACACACTCTAAGTGCACACATTTAAATCTTAGACATATAAAAAGGCACAAGTAACATTTTGTTATTTTGCAACCACGTCCACGACGATCAGTTATTAAGAAGGGGCCTGCGAAGTCTACAGCCACAGTGGAAAATGGGAGGTCAGGAATCAGACGCTGTGAAGGTAAGTCACCCATTAAATTAGTCATTATCTTAGCATTGTGTCGCCTACAAAGGACACATCCGCGTGCCGTGCGTCGTGCCAGGTCCCTCCCCCCGATCGGCCAGAACTGCTCGCGGACAGACGCCAGCAAGAGCTGCGGTCCTGCATGTAAGAGGCGGGCGTGTTCATGTTTAAATATAAGTTTAGTGAGTGTGTGTTTGTGTGTTAAAAGTATAGGATGTTTTCGTGTGAAATCAAAGTCGGATTTACGTATCCTGCCCCCCACTCTCAGGATCCCCTGAGAGTCTATGAACGGAGACAATGAAGCTAGCAATGATTGAGGCTTGATAGTTTCTTTTTTATGAAGCATGGATAAATCCTTAGAAAATGATTCTAGTTGCGATAGTTTGACTAGAGTAGTCAGTGAAGTCTCAAGCTCAGGTACTGTTAAGGGTCCCTTGATTGATTGTTTTTTACATTTAATATTAATAAAACGTAAAACATAGGCAACGATGCGCTGTAATCTTTTTAAATTAGAATGTTTTTCAAAATCTATAATTTTGTGTGATGTTTCTTTGTTTGTTGTAGTAATTAAGATGTGTTTTGTTTCAGGTAAGTGTTGTGTTTGATTTTCTTTAGGAAGAGAGGGCCAGTCTTCTTCTGCCTTTAAAATAAATTGTGGCCCGTGCCACCATATAGTCTCTGACGCGACACGCTGCGGGTCTACTCCACGTGACGCGAGATCAGCTGGGTTTAAGGTCGTGGGTACGTAGCGCCAGGAAGAGCCCTTAGTAAGCTCCTGTATGGTTGCTACTCTATTAGCTACATAAGTTTTTAGTTTAGATGGGCAAGTTTTTAGCCACGCTAAGACGACACTCGAATCAGACCAATAGACGCATCTAGCTATGGGTTTACGAAGAGCTGAATGAACAGTAGTTGAGAGACGAGCTCCTAGGAAGGCCGCACAGAGTTCTAATCGTGGAATAGTTGTGGGCTTAATCGGCGCCACTCGCGACTTAGCACAAAGAAGATTACATGTTTGATTCTCCGATGCTGACACGGATTTTACATAGACACATGCACCATAGGCAGATTGGGAAGCATCACAAAATATATGCAGCTCTATGTATGTAGGAAGATCATTAAAGATGTTTCTAGGGATGGTAAGAAGCTTTAGGTATTTAACATTGTCTATGAAGTGTTCCCATGACCGCTTTATTTCGGTGGGAACAGGGTCATCCCACTTAATTTTAAGAGTCCACAATTTCTGCATGAGTATTTTGGGCTTGACTGTACATAAGGTTAGCAATCCAAGCGGATCAAATATTTTAAAAGTCGTTGATAGGAGGGTGCGTTTTGTGGTTGTTTTAGGTGCATTATGTTCAATATTAAAATGAAGAACATCATGAGTGGGATTCCATCCTAAACCCAATGTTTGAACAGACTGGCTAAGAATAAGATTGTCAGTTTCAATATTTTTCAGCTCTGAATTTATAATAGAAGATGAATTAGAGCGATATTTACGTAGGTTGAAACAACCTGAATGTAAGACCTGGGAGACTGATTTTTTAATGTGAAGTAAGTCATTCTCCGTGTCAGCACCACAAAGTAGGTCATCGCAATAAAAGTCTGATTGAATTATTTTCTTAATAGAATCAACAGTGAGGCTATCCTGGGGGCCGTGCTCGAAGGAATTCAAAATGTCAGCTGACTCCTCTCCAAGTTGCCACAAACATCTGGCTGCAAGAAAACTAGCGCTCGCGAAACCATACGTGACTGTGTTCAGTCTAAGTGAACGAATAGGAAGGCTATCATCCTCGCGCCACAGAATGAGCTGCAAATCACGATCAAGCTCATTCATGACGACTTGGCGGTATTGTTTTTCAATATCACCTGAGAGTACATATTTGTAATGACGAAATCTTAGTAGGATATTAAACAGCGAGTCTTGTATGGATGGGCCGACCATTTGGATATCATTGATCGAGAAGCCAGATGAAGTGCGTGCCGAAGCATCGAACACTACTCTTAATTTAGTGGATTCGCTGTCTTCTTTGAAAACAGCGTGATGAGGCAAGAAGTACGATGTAGAAGGTTTTTGGATGGGTGCTTCGGAGAGGTGGCCCAGATCACGATATTCAGATATGAAGTCAGAGTACATCTGTTTTAAATTGGGATTTTGTTTTAATCGTTTTTCTAGGCCGAAGAAACGAGTCTTAGCTTGATTATAAGAATCTCCTAAGCAGTCAGGGGTATCTAGAAGTGGCAGTCGTACGCAAAACCTACCATCATCCAAGCGACGTGTGTTTTTTAAGAAGTGGCTCTCGCTTTCTGTTATTATGTTCTCCTTACGGCTTTCTGTCGTAGGAAAATCCTCATACTCCCAGAACTTCGTTAGTTCTGAGTGGAGGTCCTCAGTAGAGGTAGCTACGAAGTTGCAATGAATATGGTTTGACTTATGTGATGATGGAACATGACCTGTCACAATCCAGCCCAACTTAGTATTACACAAAGTCGGGAGAGTGGGGCCAAGTGAACGTCGCTCAGGACTAAGAAGATCCCAAAAGATATCTGCTCCGAGGAGCACGTCTATCTGGGAGGGACAGTTAAAGGAAGGGTCTGCTAATGGAACCATTGATAAATTTAATAAAGAAATATCGATATGACGTTTTGGGAGTTGGTCTGTAATATGAGGTAGGACTAAGAACTCCTGCATTTGAGTAAAGGTACCTTGCTTTGACTGGACAATAGCAGAGCATCGCTCTGGAATGATGTTAAGTGAGGTGTCTCCAATACCTAATATGTTTGTGGCACGGGATGGCAGAGAAGTCAGCTGAAGACGCGTTTTTAAGTTTGTAGTGATGAAAGAAGACTGACTTCCGCTATCTAGTAGTGCTCTTACAGTTTCTACTTTATTATTTTGAGGATTAATTATGTCAATCATAGCTGTGGAGAGGAGAGTCTCTGTCTCAGAAGAAGTTGAAGAAGACAGGACTACAGAAGGCTGGCGCTCTGGACCATCAGAGTTGTTATTCTGTGTTGAAGATGATGTGGATGTGTTTGCCTCTTTGTGTAGTGTGGTGTTGTGTCGCCCCTTACATACACGACAGCCGCCCAAGCGGCAATGAGCTGCATCGTGGTCTGGACGCAAGCAGTTGTGGCAGAGCTTCAACTTGAAGACCTGCGCCCACTTCTCTTCAGTTGTCAAAACTTTGAAAATGTTGCAGTCGAAGATACGATGTTTCCCTTGGCACACAACGCACGGACGCAGCTGTCTGCCGTTGTTAGCTGAAATCACAAACGACTTTGTGTGAAAATCATGCTTAGGATGTGGGTGTTGATTATTCTGTTTGAAGTGAGACGTAGAAGGAAGTGTTTTAGGTTGTTTGTCTCTTTTGGATCTATATAATGTCTCTAATACATCAGCTCGTGACTTCAAAAAATCTCTAAAGTTATCTAGGGTAGGCATTTCACCCTTTAGACTATTTCTGTACTCTTCCCATTTTACACTAGTGACTGGGTCCAATTTCGTAGTAGCAAGAAAGATGATGATCGTGTCCCATTGTTCAGTGGGCTGGCCCAGTGTCTTTAAAGCACGCAAGTTCTTAGTGATGTGGTCACCTAGAAAGCGAAGTGATTTATCTGACTCCCTTTGAATCTGTTCAATGCTAAACAATGAGTTTAAATGGTTGTAAACAAGCTGCCGTTTATTATTGTATCTTTCACATAAAATACTCCAGGCCTCGGAGTAATTTGCAGCTGAGATCTCTAAGTTACTTATCACTCGCGCTGCTTCCCCTTCTAAGTAAGAACAAAGGTAATGAAATTTGTGGATAGGCTTCATATTATCATTATCATGTATCAATGATTCATATGTATCACGAAACTCGAGCCATTTATAAAATGATCCATCAAATTTATTTATTTTAATTTGAGGCAATTTAAAACCAACTACATTGTCATTGCAGTGTGAGCGATGAGCAGATGAAGAATCTGAGCTAGCATCCTTTGTTTCTTTAGGTTTAAACTTTTCAATTAGGAACTGAGCAGTTGCAATGCAATTATGTAAATTTTCTTCAAAAGTGTCTCTAATTGAGAGTTCTTCATCGAGCTTTTCACACTTCAGAATCTCTATGCGGCTTTGCAGCTCCTCAAACTTTCCCATCAACTCCATACATTTATCTAATTTTAAAGTTATTTTATTAAGTAAGATAGAATCAATTAAATTAACACCATCAAATTCCTTTAAAAAGTTATCAACCTTTGTAATTTGACCCTTTATTGAGCTGCGCTTCAATTCAAGTCTGGATAGTTCAACTGCAATATTTTCTACTTCATCGGCCATGGTTAAAGAAATAATTATGAAGTAAAGAAGGGGCCAATGCTGAGATGTACTTAGTAGTTTAGTATTACTGAATTTAATTTACTAGTTAATTAAAAATTACTATTGAAATATGTTTGGAGCTGACAGGAATAATATTAAGATGCAAAATGTTTAACAATAAAAGAAGTAAAATTGAAACGGCTTACGCTCCTTGTAAATATGATGCAGATGCAGGCTGGTAACCAACCAACCAAGTGTGCAACCAGAGCAGCTAGTAGAGGCAGGCACAGGCTGCGTGCGCAGTGTGCAGCGGATGGCTGCAGGTGACAGGCAGTAGATGTGGCCCGTTCTCGCTGAAATGGTTGTTAAAGGAGTGCGTAAGCGGACAGGCAGTGCAAGGATGCTAGTATTGAGGGGAGACTGTGTTAATTATTTGAACGGCAAGGGTTTTAGTTAAGATTATGTTTGCTTGCTTAATATAAATGAAGTTATAAGATGCAATATGAGGCAGGCAATATGAGGAGAAAACACAGGTAACCTAAAGGAAGACCTTTAAAGAAGACACACGGCAAACACGTTATGTGGGGGAAAAAAAAATAATATTCACAAAAATATACCTGAAAACACTGCTGTAGCAAGGTGCAGAACAATTCACACACAGGTTTAATTTGTTTTTATGATGTATAGGGAAGATGCAATTGGATGATGCAACACACACGCTATGATGAGCAATCGAACCCTGTCTGCCAAAGTTAAGACGAAAATTGGGTATTAGGTAGGAAATAGTAAGGAAAAGCAGGCTCACGACACTCTCCTTAGCAAATGATGATAGATGCAGGCAGGCCAGCGTGGATGATGGGTTTTCGTCCGCCCGCGGTTTCTTCACAACACACGCCACGCGGTGATGATGCCGCCAAGATGCCACGTTGAGTCGGTTGACGCTTCTATGGCCCTCTTTCTGGATCTTGAGCTTCAGCGAGGCTTTTCTTTCTTGTTATGATGATGATGAATGCAGTGCTCTGTTCTTGACTGAAGATGAAGCAAGAAAAGGCGCGCGCGTGCAACAATGGCGTGGCGTGGGTTAGTCGTGACGAAGATTTTTGATGGAAAGTAGAAGTTCGCCCACCCGGGGGCGCCAAAATTATGTCTAGGATGGACATAAATTATAGATGGTAATTGAAGCAAGAACTTGTATTTGTTAAAAAGTAATTTTACAAGGAATAATTAAAATAGCGCGACAGGATTTAGGACGTGCGTACGCGTGCGAGTTTGATGCAAAAAGAATGTTGCCAGCAGCGTCATCGGTGTTGCCGCCTGTGTGCGTACACTTTTCGTACGCTTTAGATGCGCGCGAACAGTTTAAATTGCAGTATTTTGTGTCGTAAGCAACTAGTTAGCAAAATTACTAGAGTATTAAAGTACAACTCATCGATTCAAAGTTCCCTTACGACCCAAATATACATCTGAAGTATATTTTATTGTGGCTGTAAGAAACAATATTTTTAATTTGCCATAATTTTACTTAGCCAAAGGCCTTTACAACCTAAATTTTTTTAATAAATGAACCATACCTCGCTTTTTGTAAAATAAATCTGGATAGGGCATGAAAATTTACAGGTCGTAAAGGGTTTTTTTAAAGAGATATCAAAATTTCAAATATACAGTCAGATAGAGCTCGGCGAGCTGAACAAGAATATGTAAAAAACTCATTCGGCCATTTTGTCCCTTACGCCAATTGAGATTACGTGCGACGATATTATTATCAAATGAAAAGACTTAGTCTTGAATTCCCATCTTCCATATGTTAAAGTTTAATACTACGAGTATGAATCTACTATTTAATACCTAAACTAAAAATTTAGCTACTCATCTTCGACGACGGAATCATCTAAAGTAATTCAAGATGGAGGGACCAAATCTTTATTTTGTTGCTGCGTATGGATTTTAGCCAAGTTTGTCGACTTTGAAATTTTTGCCAGTTTTGACGCTAAAAGTAAGTTGAAACTATTCGAATAGTACGGCCCTATTAATCCACTAACTTTTTATCGAGTTTTGCAAACTTTAATAGTTTGAGTTTTCGTAGCGGTTTCGTAGCACTTTCGTAGCACTTTTTTTCAAAAGTACTCTTTTGTTATTTTATTTCGTTGTGGCGTGTGGCGGCGGTTCATAATAGGCCACTGAATAGAAAATTTTAAAAATATTCGTCGATTTTAGCCAAGTTTGTCGACTTTGAAATTTTTGCCAGTTTTGACGCTAAAAGTAAGTTGAAACTATTCGAATAGTACGGCCCTATTAACCAAAAGTAAGTTGAAACTATTCGAATAGTACGGCCCTATTAACCCACAAACTTTTTATCGAGTTTTGCAAACTTTAATAGTTTGAGTTTTCGTAGCGGTTTCGTAGCGGTTTCGTAGCGCTTCGTAGCACTTTCGTAGCACCTTTTTTTCAAAAGTACTCTTTTGTTATTTTATTTCGTTGTGGCGTGTGGTGGCGGTTCATAATAGGCCACTGAATAGAAAATTTTAAAAATATTCGTCGATTTTAGCCAAGTTTGTCGACTTTGAAATTTTTGCCAGTTTTGACG
>OX419604.1:11296943-11316998 GCA_948473455.1 Teleiodes luculella
TTAGTTGACTTTTTCAAGTTTCACATCCATCCCGGATCGGGATGCTTTCGTCTATTGTATGACGTCATTATTATACAGCAGGCACAGCTGTTGTTTTCTTGTCAGTTATGTTGATGAGATATTAGTTATTTTATTTTTATTTATTACTTTTTATTACTATTTGTTCATAGTTTATTTATTTATTTATTTATTCTTCCGTTTTGTTATTATTTTCTTTTTTCTTTTTTAGTTTGTATTATTCTTTCACTTTTAACACTAGATTTAATATAGCTCAGTATATTATCCGTGTTAATTTCTTATACTATGTTTTATTGCCATCTATTATATTTTTACATATTTTTACACAGTAGTCCAGGAATTCTTTTCTAAAGTCTTTATTTTTCATAATGTTTGCTATTGTATCTTTGTTTAATTTAATGTTTATTTTATTTTCCAGATCGTGTCTATGAAGACCAAACCTTGGGCAGCTTGTGAGGAGGTGTGGGACATTTTCCAGTTCATCAGGGTTACACTTGCAGGCAGGTGATTCCTTCTTTTTAAACCTATGGAGGTATTCGGAGAATCCTCCATGGCCAGTGAACAGCTGTGTGTGAATCTGGGTTACTTCGATGCTTCTGCAGATCTTATAGGCTTCTGTAGCAGTAGGAAAGAACAGTTTTGTTATTCCAGCTGTACTCTCCTTTTGATATCTGTCGTTCCACATGTCGATGGATTTTTCTCTAATTGAGCGCTTGACGTAGGAAATAGGACACCAATCATAATCTGGCTTTGTCTTCTTATTTAGTGCCGCGTCTTTTGCCAGTTCGTCAGCCCTTTCGTTTCCCATTATACCGACATGTGCTTTGACCCAGAATAGCTTCAGAAGTCTTCCTGTCTCTTTTAGTGTCCTTAGGTTCTGCCTAGTTTTGATGACGAGCGGGTTACATGAATCGCTGTTTTTCAGCAATTCCAGCGTGGATCGAGAGTCACTATATATGGAGAAGTTCTCATTTCTACTGCCTAGGATCATTTCTGTGGCTCGATATATTGCGTAAAGTTCAGCCTGGAAGACGGTGCAGTACTCTTCCAGTTTGAATTTCCGGTTTTTCGTTTCAGCAGCACCATTCCACCAGGATAGTGCCGCCCCAACTTTACCGTCAATCTTACTACCATCTGTGAAGATGTGTACTGCACCCTCCTCCATGCGTGTCTTAACTTCATCCTCGCTTCCTAGACAGTCAAATTCCAGGTCCTCATCACAGACAGGGTGGGGTTTCTCGAGAAAAGCGACCTTTTCCTCTACTGAACGATCTCCAAGAATCAGTTGCGGTTTTCCTCTCTTGGCTTCATATAGGGATGCCACCTCCTTCACCCTCAGATCAAGTGGTAGCAATCCCGTCAGAATGAGAGCTGAATTCATGGAGACCGTCCTGTACGCCCTGCTTACTTTTTGAGCGAAACCTCGTAGGACTGTGTTCAGCTGGTTTTTAACATAAATTTTGTCTGCCGCTTTAGACCACACGCTGGCAGCATAGAGGATCACCGGTTCGACCACTGCCACATAGATTGTCCGGATGACTTCTGGATTCAAACCCCAGGTCACTCGCGCTGCGCAAGACAACTGTTTGAAGATGTTAATCGCCTTTTTGCATACGTACGTGACGTGATTGCGGAACGTCAGTTTATTGTCAATGATAAGTCCTAGTAGCTTTATCTCATCCACCAATTTGATGTCCTTGCTGCCCATGTGCAGCCGTGGGGTATCAAATTTCAGTTTTTTAGTTATGAGCATGGCATTTGTTTTATGGGCCGCAAACTTTAACTTGTTCTTGGCACCCCACCGCTCCACAGCGGCGAGACTGGCATTGGCTTCATTCTCGAGGTCCAAAGCTGTTTTGGCGGAGAAAACGAGGACTACATCGTCTGCAAAGGCTTGACAGTATGTCTTTCTATTTTCTAGTTCTTGAAGCAGTGGGTCCAACAGCAGGTTCCACAGCGTGGGGCCTGCAATGGAGCCCTGCACGCAGCCCTTAGTTGTTCTTTTTGTGAACTCTGCTCCAGCGTACCTCACCGTCACCACCCTGTCATTAAGGTAACTGGCCATCATCCTCCGTAGGTTGCAAGGGCAGCGCTTATCAGCCAGACGACTTTTTACTGCTGGCCACCAAGCGCTGTCAAACGCCCCCTCGATATCCAGCGAGACCAGGAGCACAAGATTCTTCTCCTTTAGTTTGATATCTATATGCTGGGTTAGGTCATATAGTGCGTCTTCTGTGCTTCGTTGAGGTACGAAACCGTACTGTCGGGGATTCATGTGTGGTAAGGTATGCCACCTGAGTCTGCGCACTAACATTTTTTCTATAATTTTTCCCAACACAGGTAACAGTCCTATTGGCCTGTATGATTTTGGATGAGTGTACGACTCCTTTCCAGGCTTTCGCAATACGATCACGGCCGCTATTTTCCAGCTACTTGGAAAGTGCGATAATTGTAAACACTTGTTCGCGACTGCAAGGAACAGGTCTTCATCCGCACCAATGGCGGACTGACAAATATCAGCTGTGAAACCATCTGGTCCCGGTGCCTTCTTGGGATTGAAGCTCCTTACTGCATATCTCAGCTCAGAGGAGGTAAAGGGCGGATCCCACGAGTCTTCGGGCATGCGCTCTTTACACTTAGATGCTTCTTCTCTGATTTTTTGATGCTCTAAGTTATCTTCATCTGGCCTGTCGTCGGGAAAGAAGGTCTCTGCAAGCATTTCGGCTGATTCCTCGGAGTTCAGAGTTTTGTCTTTTTCCACCATCGGTACATCTTCATGCTTCTTTTTAGTTCTTGCAATAACCCTATAAATGCCGTCCCAGACGCTTTCTTTGTCCTGTCTACCGCAGAAGACTTTCCAGCTTTCTGTCTGAGCTCTCGAAGCTTCTAATTCGTATTCTTCTTTGGCTTTCAGGTACTCTGATACTACCCATGCTCGGCGCTGGGAGGCAGCGCAGCGTATTCGCCTTTTCATCGTGTTCATGTTTCGCTTCAACTGATCCAGCTTTTTATTCCACCACGGTAAGTACATTCTATTTACTTTTTTAATGTATGGTATTGTTTGTTTACACGTTTCGGTAATAAGATCGGTATACTTTAGTGTGACTTCCTCTAATTCTTCAATAGTTGTTATTTTGTCTATTTCTGTTTTGTTTAAATTATTTGATCGAAGTAACTCTTTAAATTTTGCCTGAAATTGTTTCCAATTGGCTTTTTTGGTATTGTAGATTCTAGTACTACTGTATTTAATTTTATTTGTAACATTTTTAGGTGTCGTAAGCTGAATCAGTATCGCGTTATGATCCGCGCTTGTCATCTCAGGATCGACCATCCAATCCTCCACGCAACCAAGCACGTCCTCCGAGCAGGCCGTAATATCCACGTGGCTTTTATATCGCTTTCCTCCTCTGACAGTGTCGAATGTGGGAACGTCTCCGCGATTGAGCACATGGAGGTTCAGATCTTCTAGGGTCGCTGAAAGGACTTTCCCTCTCTCGTCTTCTTTTTCACTGCCCCACCATGCGCTCCATGCGTTAACGTCCCCACCTATAAGGACTCTGGTTCCCCCTGACCATGCCACAATTTCTCTCAGCTGGCCGAGATAGGGCTCCAATTCAGTGTTGTCCTCGAAGTACACCGATACAGCCACCGTGCTTATGCCATCTATGGTTAGTTTGACTACAACCACGTTCTCAGTAGTCAATGTTGGCACCATGACTGCATCGATGTTACTATCGAATACGGCTATCGCGGTCTTATTTACTTTTTCTCCCACATTCATGTGTTGAAATATTCTTGTGCCGGAGTAGCTTTTCATGACGCCCGTGGAGCCAGTATACGGTTCTTGAATTAGTGCGTAGGCTATCTTCCTGCGGCCAGCTTCGAGTATGAGCTCTTCGGTGGCAAGTTTCTTCCTTTGGAGGTTGGCCTGCACAATCCTGTATTTGGATTTGCTTTCAGCTGTTCCTTCCGCCGGCGTGCCTTTAGCAGTATTCTACCGCTGTTCTTGCCAAGACATCCCACTTTTTCCGAATTGGGCACTCTTTGTCAAAGGCATTATGCCTTGAGTCCTTCTTTGCCAGAAAACAATTCCTGCATTTAGGTTCGTCACCTAGTGCAACTGCCGGACACTCCGCCCTGGTATGCGGTTCACCACAGTGGCTACAAAGCACCGCCGGATTTGTGCATGATTTCCTGCCGTGTCCATAGGCCAGGCATTTGGTACACTGTATTAGTGGCGACTGATCTTGAACTACCACTCTCTGCAGGTCAACGTGAATCTTCCCTGCAGAGGTTAAGCGTTTCCAGATAGTTGGAGGTACCTGAAGCACTACGTGGTTTACCAGGGGGTTTCGGGCTCTTCGCCTATATTTCACCTGAATTTCAGCTTTGTCAAACTTTGCTCCTTCAAAAAGGTGGCCGTTTTGAGTCTCGATAGCTTCAAGCAGATCATCATCTTGGACATAGGTCATTACATCTTTAATGATGACTAGTGGATGTTTGTTCGTAGTCTGTTCGACTTTGAGTGCTGTATTCGAGTCTCGTAATTTAGAGGACACCTTTTCGAGTTCGTCCTTCCTTGAGCAGCTTAGCACGACCGACTGGTTCCTGGCTTTCCGCAAGTAATCCACCTTTATTCCAGTTTTCCTTGCATCAACTGCGTCTCTGATTTTATTTATGACCGTGTCAGATGTATCTGTTTCGTTAGGCGAAGAGACAATAATAGAGTGCAGGTTCCCGCGAGGTACGCCAGGTGCAAGAGAATCTGGTTTTCGGCTGGAGACGGTTTGAATAGGCATTGCTGTCACTTGCGCATAGGTGCTAGCTCCTTCCAGTCTGGTATCAATATTCTTGAGGAGGGTTTTAGTTTCTTCATGTGCTTTGGCGTGTTTCGTTTGCATTTCTCCTAAGAACTTATGATTTTGATCGATTTTACTATGGAGATCGTTTTTATGGTCATTCATGAGGATTTTCTTAACCTCCCTAATCTCGCTCAATATAGCATTGCCTTGATCCGTTCTATCAGTTTCTTCCTCCCTGTCTGGATTACCCGTCATCTTGGTTGCCTTCGTATCTCCTGTATCTATTCTCTTTACAATCTCGTACATAGATTTAATGCACTCTAGTACAGTTTTCTTTATAGAAGTTTTTATATTTCCGGACAAGTCCATGTTAACCTTGGCTTTCTGCATAAGGGCTCGTGCTTCTGCCGTCGCTGATTGCTTCGGCTTAGTCAGCACGTCACTTCCCGCTTTCTGGATTGGCGTTTTCTTCAAGGCTTCAGTGCTGTTTTCTGTAGTGTGAGGTGGTGTGTGAACTACAGCCTGCGTTGTTGTTTCCGTTAAGCAGGGAGTGGGGTCGGTGTTTGCCATTTCCCACTCGTCAATGCTACGTCTAACACTTGAAGTCGCCGCTCCTGTCATTGTTTTTGAAGGTGACTTAGCAATGCCTACTGGTTTAGGGGTCCTGTGACCAAACATGATGCGTTCGCTTGTAAAAAAAGTCAACGCGTCAACAACAAAGCGATGAACAACAATAAAATATTTTACAAAGTAAATTTCAACGTGTCAAGGACCAAAAGTGGTCACGGTGATTTTACAATAAAAGTAAAGGTTAAAAAACTTGTAGAAACCTTAAAACTTAATACGAATAAACAAAATCAATGTTTAAGTCCAAAAAAAAAGTCAAATAAAAATAAAAAAGTGGTCGAGCCAATATACCTAAGTCAATTCAGGGCGGGTGGGCGGGGAAATTTTTCGTTTTTCAGGTGCCGGATCTCGGCGTGCGGCACGTCGTTGGATGCGGCTTGCGACGCTGGACACTATGGTGAGTATTTTCAGGGTAGCGGTAATAGAAAAATTTTTGGCAATTTAGAAAAAACCCTGAAAAATGGGTGTTTTTGAAAAATTCAATATGGCGGATGGCGCGCGAGCGCGTCGTCACGCGGTCAGAATGTGAAGAACAAAGCACCAGGCTATTGAGAGTTTAAATCACGCGAATCGGTTAAGCCGATCGCGAGTTATGCAATTTTGAAATTTAACAATGTATGAAAAAACTGAAATTTCGCTAAAAACTGAAAAATTTGCGCAAGATCGCTCCAAAAAGTGCACAGCACACTCGGGTCAAATTAAACACGCAGGAAAAACAAAAAAGTCCGATCAAAATATCAATATTTTCAGTCGAGATATAGTTGGGTTAGGTTAGGTTAGGTTAGGTTAGGTTAGGTTAGGTTAGGTTAGGTTAGGTTAGGTTAGGTTAGGTTAGGTTAGGTTAGGTTAGGTTAGGTTAGGTTAGGTTAGGTTAGGTTAGGTTAGGTTAGGTTAGGTTAGGTTAGGTTAGGTTAGGTTAGGTTAGGTTAGGTTAGGTTAGGTTAGGTTAGGTTAGGTTAGGTTAGGTTAGGTTAGGTTAGGTTAGGTTAGGTTAGGTTAGGTTAGGTTAGGTTAGGTTAGGTTAGGTTAGGTTAGGTTAGGTTAGGTTAGGTTAGGTTAGGTTAGGTTAGGTTAGGTTAGGTTAGGTTAGGTTAGGTTAGGTTAGGTTAGGTTAGGTTAGGTTAGGTTAGGTTAGGTTAGGTTAGGTTAGGTTAGGTTAGGTTAGGTTAGGTTAGGTTAGGTTAGGTTAGGTTAGGTTAGGTTAGGTTAGGTTAGGTTAGGTTAGGTTAGGTTAGGTTAGGTTAGGTTAGGTTAGGTTAGGTTTTTTTTTTTTTTTTTATATAATATATTTTCTCCTCCGACATGATCGGAGACAGTTTTTTGCAAGGTGGTTTTATTGCTAAATTTTTTAATTATTTCATTTTATGGTTGTAGAATTTTGTTTTTACTGCTGAAGGATTTTACAAACTTTTTATTTCTTTCTTTTATTTATATTGTTCTTGAATGTATAAGTTCTTAATTTTTCTCATCATTAATTTATTTCTCTTAGCCAATTTATATCCAAATTTACTATGTTTTTATTATGCTTTAAATTAAATCTATGCTGTCTTATTATATAATACAGTATATAATTTACAACATATTTATTCATCGGTTTTATTTCTATTTATGCATCGAAGTGCCATTTTTTCGCAATATTCAATAAACTTGGGTCTTTTGTTTTTGTCTAGCATTAGTTCTTTTGCGTTTTCAGCCGTTATCTTATCTTCGATCAGTTGCTCCAAATCGAACCGATCCACATCATTCGCCGGACACTCAAACAGGATGTGCTCCAAGGACTCGTCTACATTTGGGTCGCAGATACATGATGGGCTTTCCTTACATCTGAATCTATGCAGGTATTTGGAAAACCCACCATGACCCGTCAGTATCTGCGTTAAAATTCCAGTGAATTCTAAGCCCCTTACGATTTTATATGCCTGGCGCACATCCGGCAGGAACA
Source organism: Teleiodes luculella (assembly GCA_948473455.1). Taxonomy (NCBI): domain Eukaryota; kingdom Metazoa; phylum Arthropoda; class Insecta; order Lepidoptera; family Gelechiidae; genus Teleiodes; species Teleiodes luculella. Next base: position 11,304,333 of record OX419604.1, read on the forward strand.
CCTTAGTCACGGCAGCTGTGTCTCCATCTGTATACCTGCGATTCCATTCGTCAAGGGACTGGATCCGGATCTGTCTCTTGACGAACGAAACCGGGCAGAGGTCGTAGTTCGGCTTCCTCTTTAAGTGGGCCGCCTCCTTTGCCAACTGATCAGCTCGCTCATTTCCGTCGAGTCCCGCGTGGGCCTTGATCCAGAACAGGGATACTTCCCTGTTCTGGGTCAAAGCCGCTTTGATGTTCCGACGCGTTTCCAATGCCAGGGGGTGGCGAGAGTCCAAATTTGTTACCGTCTCCAAGGCCGCTCTTGAATCACTGTATATGCCGAAACTCCCCTCGGAACGTCGAAGAACAACTCTCGATGCTTCACATATAGCTAAAAGCTCAGCCTGATAGACAGTGCAGTAGGACGAGAGTTTAAGTTTGACGGCCTTGGTTTCGGTCCCACTGTTCCATAAGGACAGTGCTGCCCCAACCAGACCGTCAATTTTACTCCCGTCTGTGAAGATTCGTACTGCTTGTGTGTTGTGGTTTTCCACTTCTTCTCTGTCTACCAGGCTTGTGAACTCGAGTTTTACTTGTTCCGCAGGGTGAGGGGTTTCGGCATACACAGCCATCCGTTCCATGTCCCTGTCTCCCAGGGCCGACCATGGTTTCCCTTTTTTTGTCTCGTATAAAGCTGCCGCTTCCTGGATTCGCAAGTCAAGTGGCAGTAATCCGGAAAGCAGCAGTGCGGAGCTCAGGGAAACTGTTCGGTATGCCCTGGTGAGTTTCTGGGCAAAGCTCCTTTGGACCGCGTATAGGTGTTTTTGGACGCAGATTTTCTTCGTCGCCGACGACCATGCGCCCGCTGCATACAAAATAAGTGGCTCCACCGTGGCTGTGTAGATTATCCGAATCACTTCCGGGTGGAGACCCCAGGTGATCCTTGCGGCCTTGGCGAGCTGCTTGTAGACGTTCAACGCCTTTTTGCAGACAAATGCTACATGGGCGTTGAATGTGAGCCCCTGGTCTATAACGAGCCCCAACAGTTTTATTTCTTTAGACATGCCAATGCCAACCCCACCCATGGTCAGGAGCGGTGTGTCGTACTTTAATTTGTTCGTGAGTAACATAGCTTTGGTCTTTTGCGGACCGAAATTCAGTTTGTTACTGACACCCCACTCCCGAACATAGGCCAGGGTGGCATTGGCCTGTCTCTGCACCTCTGCAGCCGCGTTCCCGTCGAACAGCAGGACGACGTCATCCGCGAAGGCTTGACAATACACGCTCCGCTCCTCAAGCCCCTTTAAGAGCGGGTCCAAGAGGAGATTCCACAACAGAGGTCCACCAATAGACCCCTGCACGCATCCCTTGGTAGTACCCTTGGTGAACTCCTCGCCCCCGTATCTCACACTGACCCGCCTGTCCTGTAGGTAGCTGTCTAGCATTCTCCGAATATTTACCGGACATCCTTCTTCCGCCAGTCTGACTTTGATTGCCGGCCACCAAGCGTTATCGAAGGCTCCCTCTATGTCCAAGGATACCATGACTATAACTTTTTTAGCTTCTAGCTTATAGCGTATTCGGTTAACCAGGTCATAGAGGGAGTCTTCGGTGCTTTTTTGTGGCATAAAGCCGTACTGGCGGTTACTAATCCTCGGGAGCAGGTGCCATTTAAGCCTTCCTACTAGCAGCTTTTCCAATATCTTCCCCAGCACTGGAAGGAGGCCAATCGGTCTGTAAGACTTTATACTCCTGTAGTCTTCCTTTCCGGGTTTTCTCAGGATTACCACCGTGGCCTCCTTCCAGATGGTGGGAAAGTGGTTGAGTGCCAGACATTTGTTGGCCAGTGCGAGAAACAGTTGCGGGTTGCTGGATATCACCTGGGCACAGATGTCAGCCGTGAAACCGTCTGCACCCGGGGCCTTTTTAGGGTTAAAGCTTCTCAAAGCTGCCGTAAGCTCAACCATGGTGAATGGAGGATCATGCGTCTCAGCCTGTTCCCTGTCATTCACATGTTTCGCCCTTTCCCTAATGCGTGCGTGGTCCTCGCTATCGTCAATAGGTAGATCCTCCGGGTAAAAAGCCTCCGCCAAGATCCTGGCGGAGTCTTGTAGGTCAACCTCACGTCCATCTTTTACGAGAGGCAAGTCTTCCGACCGTTTCGACGTTTTACCTATCACCCGGTAGATCCCCTCCCAGACCCCCTCCCTATCCTGTCTCTCGCAAAAGTTTTTCCAGCTAGATATCTGTGCTGTTTGTGCTGCATGTTCATATGTTTTCTTTGCTTCCAGGTACTCTTCGACGACGGCTGCTCTACGGACCGGTGCTGCACATCTGATACGGCGCTTCTTGGTGACGACATCCCTCTTCAACTGGGCGAGTTCCTCGGACCACCACGGCGAGACCAGGGTTTCCTTGGATTTCTTCTTAGGTAATGTATCGTCGCATACTTCTTGGATTACGTCTGAATACCCCTTAACGAATTTTTCCATTTCCTCCCTGGATTGGATCCTCTCCGCTGCGGTACTAGTGAAGCCCCTTTCTTCCATTAACTGGTTTAATTTCTCACGAAATTGTTCCCAGTTTGCCTTTTTTGTATTATATCGGCGCGTCGTTCGCTCTATGCTGGGGCCTTTAGATTTCACTAGCCTGATCTCGAAGAGGATCCCATTGTGATCCGAGCTTGTGATGTCGTCAGCCACTCTCCAGTTTTCCACCAGATGCAACAACCCCATGGAACACGCTGTTACGTCGACGTGGCTCGCATACGTCTTGCCTCCTCTGACAGTGCAAAAAGTTGGAGTGTCCCCGATATTTAGCACCTGAAGGCCCATTTCTTCCAAGGCCGCAGCAGCCGCCTCTCCCCTGTGATCTATAATATTGCTGCCCCACCAGATATTTTTAGCGTTTGAGTCACCGCCAATCAAAAGTTCTCCAGGTCCAAATGCTTTCTCAATGTTCTTAAGTTGCTCCAGATACGGTTCTATAGGCTGGTCGGGTTCAAAGTAGAAGGAAACTGCTATTATCTCCCAAGCACTCGTTTTAATTTTGACCACCACGATGTTGTTGGTGGTCAGTTTCGGGCATTGGACAACGTCCATATCGTGGTCGAAGACAGCGATGGCCGCCTTAACCCTTTCCTCCTCTCTTACGTTAGTATTTTGGAAGATTCGCGCCTCTTTATACGATTTCATGCTACTTTTCCCACCTACGTACGGTTCCTGGAGCAACGCAAACGCGATTTTCTTTTGGCTTGCTTCAATCATAAGTTCTTCTGTGGCTAACTTTTTCCTTTGCAGGTTTGCCTGTACCACTGGATACGACTTCCTGATTGAGGCGTTGTTCCTGGTAGGCTGGGTCTTTGGGGCGGCTGGATTCACAGGGGTGTTTTTGTAGCCTGGGACGCCTTTAGCAGTATGCCACTGTGGTTCTTGCTAGTATGTCCCACTTCTTCCTAATCGGGCACTCCGCGCTGAAAGCGTTATGGTCTGTGCGATCCATTTTGGCTTTGACGCAGTTGCAACACGCTGGAGTAGCACCAACCAACCAGTCTGGACAGTTAGCTTTAACATGGTCACCCCCACAGTGGCTACACTTTTCCGCTGTCATAGTGCAGAAGCGCCTGCCATGGCCATACCCCAGGCACATAGAGCACTGGACCAACGGCGATTGGTCGGCCACTCTGACTCGCTGCAGGTCAACGTGGATAGATTCCGCGTCCACAAGTCTTCGCCACAGCATGGGCGAAACACGCAATATGACGTGATTCGCATGTGGGTTCCTGGTACGTTTCCTATAGACTACCTCGGATTCAGTGTCATTCTCACTCAGGTCCCTGAATAGGCTTTTGTTCTGGTTTCTCAGAGCGCGCAGGATGTCCTCATCTTTATGCATTTGAAGCACGTCTTTAAGAATAATCAGTGGATTTTTATTCTTTATATCTTCCACGTTGAGGTGTTCCTCTGCCTTCTTAAGCCGTTCTTTTATCTTGTCTCTTTCCTCCACAGTTCTACAACCAACAATTACCTTTCTATCTTTGGCTTTTCTAACTCTGTCCACTTTGACCCATCCCTCTTTCGCATCCACTACCTCTCTTATTCGGTCCAAAACCCTTTCACCAGTTTCCGTTTCGTCCTTGGATGTCACTACAACCGAGTGCAGTGTTGGTCTGACAGGGGACTGCTTCTTCTGCACCGCGGCAACACTCGCATACGTCTTCTGTTCTTCAGCATGTCTCTGCAGAGTAGCATTTAATGCTGAGATCCTCTCATTATTGGCTTCCAGTAATTTTGTGTGTTGCTCTATAATTTTCTTCAACTCCATTGCCTCATTTGTTTCAGTTGTTTTTGCAGATTCCTGTTCTTGGTCCCTCTCCCTTTGCACTGCCTTATCCTTTGGTCCTGTTTTCCCTCCATTGGCTTCTAGCTCTTTGATAATTTGATAAAGTTTGTCAATAGCTTGAGTAACTTCAATTTTTATTTCTGATTTCAGGTTGCGAGAGTTGTTGAGGTGCAACTTGGCCTTCGTGACGTGTTTTCTCGCTTCCATAAGTTTGCTGGTGTGCTTTGGATGTAAGTGTTTCCCGGTTTCAGTCGTATTAGTTTCTCGGTTCTCCGCAACTATATTGGGACTGTCAAGGGAGTTTTTAGGACTCATCGAATCTATGGTCACTGTTTTATTTGGAGATTGCTGGCCTTTGAGGTTTGCGTCTAGTTTCCCTGATTCCCACTCCCCAATGCTTGTGCGAACCTTATTCGTTCGTTCAGGGTCCATAGTTGGGCTTTTCGTTGTGCCTTCACTCGACTTTCTTGCTGCACAAGTTGGTGTCCTGATACCTAGATACATCTTTAATTCGTCAAGAGAGAAGCGTAGCAGTCCAAATGCTCAGAGAGCAGTAAATTGTCAAATATTTATAGATAAAAATAAATAAAATAGACAAAGTAAATTATCGTAAGTAAGAGTATAACTACTCTTGGTCAAGTAAAAGCGCGGTCAAATTGACCGGTCCAGTATGTCAGTATATAGTAAGACTCAAAAAAGTCTAAAAAATAAAAATAAAACAAAATAAAAATTTTTGTAATTTGACCGAAGTGATATCCCAAAGCCTCAAAAGGGTGGGTTGGGCGGGGAAATTTTTCGTTTTTCAGGTGCCGGATCTCGGCGTGCGGCACGTCGTTGGATGCGGCTCGCGACGCTGGACACGATGGTAAGTATTTTCAGGGTAGCGGTAATAGAAAAATTTTTGGCAATTTAGAAAAAACCCTGAAAAATGGGTGTTTTTGAAAAAGTCAATATGGCGGATGGCGCGCAAGCGCGTCGTCACGCAGTCAGGATGTGAAGAACAAAGCACCAGGCTATTGAGAATTTAAATCACGCGAATCGGTTAAGCCGATCGCGAGTTATGCAAATTTGAAATTTAACAATGTATGAAAAAACTGAAATTTCGCTAAAAACTGAAAAATTCGCGCAAGATCGCTCCAAAAAGTGCACAGCACACTCGGGTAAAATTAAACACGCAGGAAAAACAAAAAAGTCCGATCAAAATATCAATATTTTCAGTCGAGATATAGTTAGTTTTAAAAATGTCGAGGTTGACCAGGTAGCCTCGGTCGGTAGGTATTCTATAGAATTATGTTTTAATTTGAAATTTTTCGTTTTTCAGGTGCCGGATCTCGGCGTGCGGCACGTCGTTGGATGCGGCTCGCGACGCTGGACACGATGGTAAGTATTTTCAGGGTAGCGGTAATAGAAAAATTTTTGGCAATTTAGAAAAAACCCTGAAAAATGGGTGTTTTTGAAAAAGTCAATATGGCGGATGGCGCGCAAGCGCGTCGTCACGCAGTCAGGATGTGAAGAACAAAGCACCAGGCTATTGAGAATTTAAATCACGCGAATCGGTTAAGCCGATCGCGAGTTATGCAAATTTGAAATTTAACAATGTATGAAAAAACTGAAATTTCGCTAAAAACTGAAAAATTCGCGCAAGATCGCTCCAAAAAGTGCACAGCACACTCGGGTAAAATTAAACACGCAGGAAAAACAAAAAAGTCCGATCAAAATATCAATATTTTCAGTCGAGATATAGTTAGTTTTAAAAATGTCGAGGTTGACCAGGTAGCCTCGGTCGGTAGGTATTCTATAGAATTATGTTTTAATTTGAAATTTTTCGTTTTTCAGGTGCCGGATCTCGGCGTGCGGCACGTCGTTGGATGCGGCTCGCGACGCTGGACACGATGGTAAGTATTTTCAGGGTAGCGGTAATAGAAAAATTTTTGGCAATTTAGAAAAAACCCTGAAAAATGGGTGTTTTTGAAAAAGTCAATATGGCGGATGGCGCGCAAGCGCGTCGTCACGCAGTCAGGATGTGAAGAACAAAGCACCAGGCTATTGAGAATTTAAATCACGCGAATCGGTTAAGCCGATCGCGAGTTATGCAAATTTGAAATTTAACAATGTATGAAAAAACTGAAATTTCGCTAAAAACTGAAAAATTCGCGCAAGATCGCTCCAAAAAGTGCACAGCACACTCGGGTAAAATTAAACACGCAGGAAAAACAAAAAAGTCCGATCAAAATATCAATATTTTCAGTCGAGATATAGTTGGGTTAGGTTAGGTTAGGTTAGGTTAGGTTAGGTTAGGTTAGGTTAGGTTAGGTTAGGTTAGGTTAGGTTAGGTTAGGTTAGGTTAGGTTAGGTTAGGTTAGGTTAGGTTAGGTTAGGTTAGGTTAGGTTAGGTTAGGTTAGGTTAGGTTAGGTTAGGTTAGGTTAGGTTAGGTTAGGTTAGGTTAGGTTAGGTTAGGTTAGGTTAGGTTAGGTTAGGTTAGGTTAGGTTAGGTTAGGTTAGGTTAGGTTAGGTTAGGTTAGGTTAGGTTAGGTTAGGTTAGGTTAGGTTAGGTTAGGTTAGGTTAGGTTAGGTTAGGTTAGGTTAGGTTAGGTTAGGTTAGGTTAGGTTAGGTTAGGTTAGGTTAGGTTAGGTTAGGTTAGGTTAGGTTAGGTTAGGTTAGGTTAGGTTAGGTTAGGTTAGGTTAGGTTAGGTTAGGTTAGGTTAGGTTAGGTTAGGTTAGGTTAGGTTAGGTTAGGTTAGGTTAGGTTAGGTTAGGTTAGGTTAGGTTAGGTTAGGTTAGGTTAGGTTAGGTTAGGTTAGGTTAGGTTAGGTTAGGTTAGGTTAGGTTAGGTTAGGTTAGGTTAGGTTAGGTTAGGTTAGGTTAGGTTAGGTTAGGTTAGGTTAGGTTAGGTTAGGTTAGGTTAGGTTAGGTTAGGTTAGGTTAGGTTAGGTTAGGTTAGGTTAGGTTAGGTTAGGTTAGGTTAGGTTAGGTTAGGTTAGGTTAGGTTAGGTTAGGTTAGGTTAGGTTAGGTTAGGTTAGGTTAGGTTAGGTTAGGTTAGGTTAGGTTAGGTTAGGTTAGGTTAGGTTAGGTTAGGTTAGGTTAGGTTAGGTTAGGTTAGGTTAGGTTAGGTTAGGTTAGGTTAGGTTAGGTTAGGTTAGGTTAGGTTAGGTTAGGTTAGGTTAGGTTAGGTTAGGTTAGGTTAGGTTAGGTTAGGTTAGGTTAGGTTAGGTTAGGTTAGGTTAGGTTAGGTTAGGTTAGGTTAGGTTAGGTTAGGTTAGGTTAGGTTAGGTTAGGTTAGGTTAGGTTAGGTTAGGTTAGGTTAGGTTAGGTTAGGTTAGGTTAGGTTAGGTTAGGTTAGGTTAGGTTAGGTTAGGTTAGGTTAGGTTAGGTTAGGTTAGGTTAGGTTAGGTTAGGTTAGGTTAGGTTAGGTTAGGTTAGGTTAGGTTAGGTTAGGTTAGGTTAGGTTAGGTTAGGTTAGGTTAGGTTAGGTTAGGTTAGGTTAGGTTAGGTTAGGTTAGGTTAGGTTAGGTTAGGTTAGGTTAGGTTAGGTTAGGTTAGGTTAGGTTAGGTTAGGTTAGGTTAGGTTAGGTTAGGTTAGGTTAGGTTAGGTTAGGTTAGGTTAGGTTAGGTTAGGTTAGGTTAGGTTAGGTTAGGTTAGGTTAGGTTAGGTTAGGTTAGGTTAGGTTAGGTTAGGTTAGGTTAGGTTAGGTTAGGTTAGGTTAGGTTAGGTTAGGTTAGGTTAGGTTAGGTTAGGTTAGGTTAGGTTAGGTTAGGTTAGGTTAGGTTAGGTTAGGTTAGGTTAGGTTAGGTTAGGTTAGGTTAGGTTAGGTTAGGTTAGGTTAGGTTAGGTTAGGTTAGGTTAGGTTAGGTTAGGTTAGGTTAGGTTAGGTTAGGTTAGGTTAGGTTAGGTTAGGTTAGGTTAGGTTAGGTTAGGTTAGGTTAGGTTAGGTTAGGTTAGGTTAGGTTAGGTTAGGTTAGGTTAGGTTAGGTTAGGTTAGGTTAGGTTAGGTTAGGTTAGGTTAGGTTAGGTTAGGTTAGGTTAGGTTAGGTTAGGTTAGGTTAGGTTAGGTTAGGTTAGGTTAGGTTAGGTTAGGTTAGGTTAGGTTAGGTTAGGTTAGGTTAGGTTAGGTTAGGTTAGGTTAGGTTAGGTTAGGTTAGGTTAGGTTAGGTTAGGTTAGGTTAGGTTGGTTAGGTTAGGTTAGGTTAGGTTAGGTTAGGTTAGGTTAGGTTAGGTTAGGTTAGGTTAGGTTAGGTTAGGTTAGGTTAGGTTAGGTTAGGTTAGGTTAGGTTAGGTTAGGTTAGGTTAGGTTAGGTTAGGTTAGGTTAGGTTAGGTTAGGTTAGGTTAGGTTAGGTTAGGTTAGGTTAGGTTAGGTTAGGTTAGGTTAGGTTAGGTTAGGTTAGGTTAGGTTAGGTTAGGTTAGGTTAGGTTAGGTTAGGTTAGGTTAGGTTAGGTTAGGTTAGGTTAGGTTAGGTTAGGTTAGGTTAGGTTAGGTTAGGTTAGGTTAGGTTAGGTTAGGTTAGGTTAGGTTAGGTTAGGTTAGGTTAGGTTAGGTTAGGTTAGGTTAGGTTAGGTTAGGTTAGGTTAGGTTAGGTTAGGTTAGGTTAGGTTAGGTTAGGTTAGGTTAGGTTAGGTTAGGTTAGGTTAGGTTAGGTTAGGTTAGGTTAGGTTAGGTTAGGTTAGGTTAGGTTAGGTTAGGTTAGGTTAGGTTAGGTTAGGTTAGGTTAGGTTAGGTTAGGTTAGGTTAGGTTAGGTTAGGTTAGGTTAGGTTAGGTTAGGTTAGGTTAGGTTAGGTTAGGTTAGGTTAGGTTAGGTTAGGTTAGGTTAGGTTAGGTTAGGTTAGGTTAGGTTAGGTTAGGTTAGGTTAGGTTAGGTTAGGTTAGGTTAGGTTAGGTTAGGTTAGGTTAGGTTAGGTTAGGTTAGGTTAGGTTAGGTTAGGTTAGGTTAGGTTAGGTTAGGTTAGGTTAGGTTAGGTTAGGTTAGGTTAGGTTAGGTTAGGTTAGGTTAGGTTAGGTTAGGTTAGGTTAGGTTAGGTTAGGTTAGGTTAGGTTAGGTTAGGTTAGGTTAGGTTAGGTTAGGTTAGGTTAGGTTAGGTTAGGTTAGGTTAGGTTAGGTTAGGTTAGGTTAGGTTAGGTTAGGTTAGGTTAGGTTAGGTTAGGTTAGGTTAGGTTAGGTTAGGTTAGGTTAGGTTAGGTTAGGTTAGGTTAGGTTAGGTTAGGTTAGGTTAGGTTAGGTTAGGTTAGGTTAGGTTAGGTTAGGTTAGGTTAGGTTAGGTTAGGTTAGGTTAGGTTAGGTTAGGTTAGGTTAGGTTAGGTTAGGTTAGGTTAGGTTAGGTTAGGTTAGGTTAGGTTAGGTTAGGTTAGGTTAGGTTAGGTTAGGTTAGGTTAGGTTAGGTTAGGTTAGGTTAGGTTAGGTTAGGTTAGGTTAGGTTAGGTTAGGTTAGGTTAGGTTAGGTTAGGTTAGGTTAGGTTAGGTTAGGTTAGGTTAGGTTAGGTTAGGTTAGGTTAGGTTAGGTTAGGTTAGGTTAGGTTAGGTTAGGTTAGGTTAGGTTAGGTTAGGTTAGGTTAGGTTAGGTTAGGTTAGGTTAGGTTAGGTTAGGTTAGGTTAGGTTAGGTTAGGTTAGGTTAGGTTAGGTTAGGTTAGGTTAGGTTAGGTTAGGTTAGGTTAGGTTAGGTTAGGTTAGGTTAGGTTAGGTTAGGTTAGGTTAGGTTAGGTTAGGTTAGGTTAGGTTAGGTTAGGTTAGGTTAGGTTAGGTTAGGTTAGGTTAGGTTAGGTTAGGTAGGTTAGGTTAGGTTAGGTTAGGTTAGGTTAGGTTAGGTTAGGTTAGGTTAGGTTAGGTTAGGTTAGGTTAGGTTAGGTTAGGTTAGGTTAGGTTAGGTTAGGTTAGGTTAGGTTAGGTTAGGTTAGGTTAGGTTAGGTTAGGTTAGGTTAGGTTAGGTTAGGTTAGGTTAGGTTAGGTTAGGTTAGGTTAGGTTAGGTTAGGTTAGGTTAGGTTAGGTTAGGTTAGGTTAGGTTAGGTTAGGTTAGGTTAGGTTAGGTTAGGTTAGGTTAGGTTAGGTTAGGTTAGGTTAGGTTAGGTTAGGTTAGGTTAGGTTAGGTTAGGTTAGGTTAGGTTAGGTTAGGTTAGGTTAGGTTAGGTTAGGTTAGGTTAGGTTAGGTTAGGTTAGGTTAGGTTAGGTTAGGTTAGGTTAGGTTAGGTTAGGTTAGGTTAGGTTAGGTTAGGTTAGGTTAGGTTAGGTTAGGTTAGGTTAGGTTAGGTTAGGTTAGGTTAGGTTAGGTTAGGTTAGGTTAGGTTAGGTTAGGTTAGGTTAGGTTAGGTTAGGTTAGGTTAGGTTAGGTTAGGTTAGGTTAGGTTAGGTTAGGTTAGGTTAGGTTAGGTTAGGTTAGGTTAGGTTAGGTTAGGTTAGGTTAGGTTAGGTTAGGTTAGGTTAGGTTAGGTTAGGTTAGGTTAGGTTAGGTTAGGTTAGGTTAGGTTAGGTTAGGTTAGGTTAGGTTAGGTTAGGTTAGGTTAGGTTAGGTTAGGTTAGGTTAGGTTAGGTTAGGTTAGGTTAGGTTAGGTTAGGTTAGGTTAGGTTAGGTTAGGTTAGGTTAGGTTAGGTTAGGTTAGGTTAGGTTAGGTTAGGTTAGGTTAGGTTAGGTTAGGTTAGGTTAGGTTAGGTTAGGTTAGGTTAGGTTAGGTTAGGTTAGGTTAGGTTAGGTTAGGTTAGGTTAGGTTAGGTTAGGTTAGGTTAGGTTAGGTTAGGTTAGGTTAGGTTAGGTTAGGTTAGGTTAGGTTAGGTTAGGTTAGGTTAGGTTAGGTTAGGTTAGGTTAGGTTAGGTTAGGTTAGGTTAGGTTAGGTTAGGTGTTAGGTTAGGTTAGGTTAGGTTAGGTTAGGTTAGGTTAGGTTAGGTTAGGTTAGGTTAGGTTAGGTTAGGTTAGGTTAGGTTAGGTTAGGTTAGGTTAGGTTAGGTTAGGTTAGGTTAGGTTAGGTTAGGTTAGGTTAGGTTAGGTTAGGTTAGGTTAGGTTAGGTTAGGTTAGGTTAGGTTAGGTTAGGTTAGGTTAGGTTAGGTTAGGTTAGGTTAGGTTAGGTTAGGTTAGGTTAGGTTAGGTTAGGTTAGGTTAGGTTAGGTTAGGTTAGGTTAGGTTAGGTTAGGTTAGGTTAGGTTAGGTTAGGTTAGGTTAGGTTAGGTTAGGTTAGGTTAGGTTAGGTTAGGTTAGGTTAGGTTAGGTTAGGTTAGGTTAGGTTAGGTTAGGTTAGGTTAGGTTAGGTTAGGTTAGGTTAGGTTAGGTTAGGTTAGGTTAGGTTAGGTTAGGTTAGGTTAGGTTAGGTTAGGTTAGGTTAGGTTAGGTTAGGTTAGGTTAGGTTAGGTTAGGTTAGGTTAGGTTAGGTTAGGTTAGGTTAGGTTAGGTTAGGTTAGGTTAGGTTAGGTTAGGTTAGGTTAGGTTAGGTTAGGTTAGGTTAGGTTAGGTTAGGTTAGGTTAGGTTAGGTTAGGTTAGGTTAGGTTAGGTTAGGTTAGGTTAGGTTAGGTTAGGTTAGGTTAGGTTAGGTTAGGTTAGGTTAGGTTAGGTTAGGTTAGGTTAGGTTAGGTTAGGTTAGGTTAGGTTAGGTTAGGTTAGGTTAGGTTAGGTTAGGTTAGGTTAGGTTAGGTTAGGTTAGGTTAGGTTAGGTTAGGTTAGGTTAGGTTAGGTTAGGTTAGGTTAGGTTAGGTTAGGTTAGGTTAGGTTAGGTTAGGTTAGGTTAGGTTAGGTTAGGTTAGGTTAGGTTAGGTTAGGTTAGGTTAGGTTAGGTTAGGTTAGGTTAGGTTAGGTTAGGTTAGGTTAGGTTAGGTTAGGTTAGGTTAGGTTAGGTTAGGTTAGGTTAGGTTAGGTTAGGTTAGGTTAGGTTAGGTTAGGTTAGGTTAGGTTAGGTTAGGTTAGGTTAGGTTAGGTTAGGTTAGGTTAGGTTAGGTTAGGTTAGGTTAGGTTAGGTTAGGTTAGGTTAGGTTAGGTTAGGTAGTTAGGTTAGGTTAGGTTAGGTTAGGTTAGGTTAGGTTAGGTTAGGTTAGGTTAGGTTAGGTTAGGTTAGGTTAGGTTAGGTTAGGTTAGGTTAGGTTAGGTTAGGTTAGGTTAGGTTAGGTTAGGTTAGGTTAGGTTATGTTAGGTTAGGTTAGGTTAGGTTAGGTTAGGTTAGGTTAGGTTAGGTTAGGTTAGGTTAGGTTAGGTTAGGTTAGGTTAGGTTAGGTTAGGTTAGGTTAGGTTAGGTTAGGTTAGGTTAGGTTAGGTTAGGTTAGGTTAGGTTAGGTTAGGTTAGGTTAGGTTAGGTTAGGTTAGGTTAGGTTAGGTTAGTTAGGTTAGGTTAGGTTAGGTTAGGTTAGGTTAGGTTAGGTTAGGTTAGGTTA
>OX419605.1:5000-10000 GCA_948473455.1 Teleiodes luculella
ACCTAACCTAACCTAACCTAACCTAACCTAACCTAACCTAACCTAACCTAACCTAACCTAACCTAACCTAACCTAACCTAACCTAACCTAACCTAACCTAACCTAACCTAACCTAACCTAACCTAACCTAACCTAACCTAACCTAACCTAACCTAACCTAACCTAACCTAACCTAACCTAACCTAACCTAACCTAACCTAACCTAACCTAACCTAACCTAACCTAACCTAACCTAACCTAACCTAACCTAACCTAACCTAACCTAACCTAACCTAACCTAACCTAACCTAACCTAACCTAACCTAACCTAACCTAACCTAACCTAACCTAACCTAACCTAACCTAACCTAACCTAACCTAACCTAACCTAACCTAACCTAACCTAACCTAACCTAACCTAACCTAACCTAACCTAACCTAACCTAACCTAACCTAACCTAACCTAACCTAACCTAACCTAACCTAACCTAACCTAACCTAACCTAACCTAACCTAACCTAACCTAACCTAACCTAACCTAACCTAACCTAACCTAACCTAACCTAACCTAACCTAACCTAACCTAACCTAACCTAACCTAACCTAACCTAACCTAACCTAACCTAACCTAACCTAACCTAACCTAACCTAACCTAACCTAACCTAACCTAACCTAACCTAACCTAACCTAACCTAACCTAACCTAACCTAACCTAACCCAACTATATCTCGACTGAAAATATTGATATTTTGATCGGACTTTTTTGTTTTTCCTGCGTGTTTAATTTGACCCGAGTGTGCTGTGCACTTTTTGGAGCGATCTTACGCGAATTTTTCAGTTTTTAGCGAAATTTCAGTTTTTTCATACATTGTTAAATTTCAAATTTGCATAACTCGCGATCGGCTTAACCGATTCGCGTGATTTAAATTCTCAATAGCCTGGTGCATTGTTCTTCACATCCTGACTGCGTGACGACGCGCTTGCGCGCCATCCGCCATATTGACTTTTTCAAAAACACCCATTTTTCAGGGTTTTTTCTAAATTTCCCAACTTTTTTCTACTACCGCTACCCTGAAAACACTTACCATCTTGTCCAGCGTCGCGAGCCGCATCCAACGACGTGCCGCACGCCGAGATCCGGCACCTGAAAAGCAAAAAATTTCCCCGCCCAACCCACCCTTGTGTGGTTTTGGTATATCACCGCGGTCAATTGACTAAATATTATTTTAATTTATTTTTTATTTTTAAGACTTTTTTGAGTCTTAGTATTTATAAAGACCCGAGATAGGTCATTTGGACCACCTTATTTGACTTAGAGTGTTTTACTCTTATTCACATCTATTTTGTTAAATAGTTGACTTTATTTACTTGACTTATTCAAACTAGCTCTCTAGAGCATTTTTCTGACAATTTAGTTTTCTATTGACGCTTCATAAGATGTTTGGCATGCGCACCCCCATAGCAGCCAATACCACTAAATCGCCATCGAATTCTGAAACGGCGCCCCCCAGCGTGAGGCGCAGTATAGGTGAGTGGGAATTGGCTGGTACTGATCCTTCTCCTTCCTTGACAAATTCGACGACGCAGGCGGGTACTGCTAAGAACAAGCCAAAGCCGACACTGTCACAGAATAGTGGAACCCTCCACACTCGCTCACCGGTTAAATCCAAAACTTTGGAGCGAACGGCTGAGGCGAGAGCTTGTTTGAACAAGGCAAAGCTAAATTTGAGCAGCTCTCGAAACATTAAGACTGAGATCAAAAACAGCATCACCGAAGCGGTGGATAGATTATATAATCTTGTTAAGGAGGCAGAAATGGAGCTTAAAACCGTAAAATCGAAAGACACGAAAGACTCTTCGGTAAGGGTAGATCATGACAGCGAGCCTGAAAACAGGGATTTGGATTATAACCAGGAGATTCTCACAGAAATTCGCGAGATTAAAACCATGCTGAAGGAAGAGGCGAGATCAGAAATTCCAACTCTGATAAAAAAGAGCTACACTAGAATGGAGGGGGCGATTAACAACCAAGCGAAAGCCTTGGAAACAACGAACGTGCACATCGGACGTATAGAAACCAATCTCAAAGAAGCCCTTACATACGCACAAGTAACGGCAACACCGGCAGCATCCCATCCCGCAACTTACACGGCAATGGCGCAGACGCCAAGCGATACGGTCAGGGCACCGATTCACTCGGTGATGGTTTCTTCCGAGGGCGACGACAGCAGTGAGGAAATCATCACTAAAATTAGGTCTGCGATCGACGCCAGGTCATCGGGTATCCGCGTGGACAGACTCAGAAAGGCCAGAGAACAAAAAGTCATCATTGGCTGCCATGAAGAGTCTGAACTCGCGAAGGTGACGACAAAGATCCAGGCATCTGGTGCACAGTTGAGGGTAGAAAAAATCCTTAATAAGGACCCCTTAGTAATTCTAAAGGACATTCTATCCTACAACTCAGACGACGACATTGTCAAAGCACTAAAGACTCAAAATCGGCAGCTCCTGGGCAGTATACCTGATTCGGACTTCAGAATGAAAGTGAAATTTAGAAGAAAGGCGAGAAACCCGCTTGAGTGCCACGTGGTACTAGAGGTCTCGCCGCAGATCTGGCAGAAGCTGACGTCAGCAGGAAGAGTACATGTGGATCTTCAAAGGATAATCGTGAGGGATCAATCACCCATTATACAGTGCACGCGCTGCCTGGCTTATGGTCACGGTCGGAAGTTCTGCAAAGAAACAGAAAATACCTGCTGTTACTGCGGAGGTCTGCACCTTGCGGGGGAGTGCCCAGTTCGCACAGCTGGAGACATTCCAACTTGTCAGAACTGCATGAGAGCCAAGCTTGAACAAATAAATCATAACGCATTCGATAACGACTGCCCAGTGAGGAAAAAATGGGACGCCTTGGCTAGATCTGCCGTAGCATATTGCTAAGGTGGTCCCGTCACAAACTCCTGTCGCCTACTCGAATTGCAATGACCCCCCTGAGATATCTCGCTACCGCGCCCTCCAAGCAAACCTGCAACGGAAAAAGATCGCCACCCAAGAATTAATACTAGAAGCTCAGAAGACGGAAACGAAATTTGCGCTAGTGCAGGAACCATATGTGGGGGCCGTAGGGGAGCTCAAACAGTACACAGGAACAAGGGTAATCCAGTGCTCTAATAACAGACAAAAGCCAGTCAAGGCTGCAATCGTGGTGTTCGACAAAAACGTTGACGTAATTGTCAACCCTCTTTGGAACACCGAGAACATAGTCGCAGCGATACTGGTAACGGAGCACTGGAGAATCGGTGTTGTATCAGTATACTTCGAGGATAGCCTACCAATCGGCCCCTACATCACACGGTTGAAACACGTTCACAAAGAGCTCAAAGTTGACAAAGTATTAATGGGGGGCGATGTCAATGCATGGAGCCCATGGTGGGGCAGCGACGGCGAGGACTCTCGGGGAGAGGAATTGATGGGAGCGCTCAACGAAATGGGCATGAACATATTAAATGAAGGCAATAAACCTACCTTCTATACGGTCCGTGGAGGCAAAGTCTTCAAAAGTTGCGTCGACGTCACCGTTTGTTCGGGGAGTTTGCTGGAGCGTATTGCGGGCTGGCGTGTCGACGAAACCGTCACAAGTTCGGACCACAACGCCATTGTAATGGAGATAAGCCTTGAAAAATCTCATGTGACCAGAACATCGTCCACCACAAGGATCTTCAATACAAAAAAGGCGAAGTGGGCCGACTTTCGGAAGGAGTTCCGGAAAACACTCCACGACAGGGGTGTGGCGGCTTGTAAGATCGCAGCAATAACATCGCAGGAGGACCTAGAAAACATCACCCAAGAGTACGTCGAGGCTATTACTTTAGCTTGTAAAATTTCCATCCCAAGTAAGAAAGAGCGGAAAACAAAACACTTACCTTGGTGGAGCGCTCGCCTCGACGAGCTCAAGGATGATATGACGAGAAAGAAAAGAAGGATTAGGAACGCTGCTCCGGGGAGACGACCGCGTGTTATCAGGGATTATATGGAGGCCAAGGAGAAGTACGAGGATGAGGCACAGAAACAGCAGACCCAGAGCTGGAAGGACTTTTGCACGAAGCAGGACCGGGAGAGCCTCTGGGAGGGTATTTACCGGGTTATTGGGAACACCACAAGGAGACACGAAGACTTGCCGCTAACGCAGGACGGAGAAACTTTGACACCGGAAGAGTCAGTTAAGCTGTTGGCGGACACTTTCTTCCCAGAGGATACCACGAGCAACGAAACGCGAGATCACAAGTCCACACGGGAAAAAGCTCAGAATATAAATGTACGGAACATTGCTGAAGCTAATGATCCACCATTTACAATAGAAGAGCTAAGAAGGGTTGTCAAAACCATGAACCCCAAAAAGGCTCCCGGCAGGGACGGACTGACCGCAGATATTTGTTCGGAGGCGATCGCTGCTGATGAGGGTCTGTTTTTGGCAATAGCCAACAAATGCCTCGAGCTCGCGTATTTTCCAAAAATCTGGAAAGAGGCGACCGTAATCGTACTGCGGAAACCCGGAAAATCCGATTACACCAGCGCCAAGTCGTTTAGACCAATAGGCCTTCTGTCCATCCTGGGTAAAATATTGGAGAAGCTGCTCATAAACAGAACAAAATGGCATGTTCTCCCAAAATCAAACCCACGGCAATATGGCTTTGTGCCCCAGCGCTGCACGGAGGACGCCCTATATGATTTGACCAACCACATTCTGAAAAATGTGGAAAGAAAGCTGATCAACGTCGTTGTGTCACTAGATATCGAGGGCGCCTTCGACAGCGCTTGGTGGCCGGCCATTAAATGCGGATTGATGGATAAAAAGTGTCCTGTGAATCTTCGAGGCCTCATCAACAGCTATTTTTGCGGCAGAACTGTTAAGGTGCGTTACGCGGGAAGAGAGTACAGCAAAACATCTACAAAAGGCTGCGTGCAGGGATCCATAGGTGGCCCAACTTTTTGGAACATCCTACTGGATCCCTTGCTAGAT
>OX419605.1:15000-105000 GCA_948473455.1 Teleiodes luculella
AAATAGCAAAGAAGGCAGAGAAATCGGAAAAAGCGGAGACAAAGACGAACACTAAAACTAACGATGCGGAGCAAAAGAGGGAAGAGATCCTGAAAGAGATAAAAGAAGTTAAGGCTTTGCTGAGAGAAAATAAGAGTAAGGAGCAATTAGCAAACCAGATGAAACATAATCAGACTGCTATCGAAAATAAAATAGAAGAACAAAATCAAGAAATAAAGAAGTTTTGGACAGAAACTAAAACACTTAAAGAGAACATGGAGGTTCTTCTAGAGAGACCATACTCGTACGCACAGGCAGCGGCAAGACCAACGATAACGACTAGCACGCATAACAACCTTCACTCAATCATAGTGTCGTCATCAAACGAGACAGACACCTCAGACTCAGTGATTGAGAAAATTAGAACGGCGGTGGACGCCAAGACTAGTGGAGTAAAGGTCGACCATCTGAGGAAAGCCAAAAACCAGTCTGTCATCATTAGTTGCTCCAAAAAAGACGAACTAAAGAAAGTGTCGGATAAGATTCGTAACTCTAAAGCGCAGCTGAACGTCCAGGAAACTGCAAATAAAAACCCACTGATTATCATCAAGGATGTATTGAATTACATATCCGATGATGATCTAACTAGGGCCATAACATCTCAAAATGGAAACCTACTGGAGGGTATTAACGTAGAAAAAGAAGACATTCAGGTGAAATATAAAAGAAAGGCAAGGAACCCCTTAACGAACCACGTGGTTTTGCGGGTTTCCACGGCGATATGGAATCGGCTGACTTCTGCTGGTCGTATTCACGTCGATCTGCAGAGGGTCGTCGTTCAGGACCAGAGCCCATTAATACAGTGTACAAAGTGCCTGGGCTACGGTCACAGCCGAAAGTACTGTAATGAGCCGGCGGTCCTGTGTAGCCAATGTGGTGAGCCGCACACAAAATCTGAATGCCCAACTTTTCTTGCAGAAGGGGAACCTAAGTGCAGAAATTGCTTCCTGGCAAAGAAAATCTCGACACATAACGCATTCGACAAGGAGTGTCCGATACGTAAAAAATGGGACGTCTTAGCTCGATCAGCAATTGCTTATTGCTAAGGTTGAGCCGGTAGACAAAATTGGAGAAAGTCGTGTAGAAAAATGCCATGTCATGCAGATCAACCTTCAGAAAAAGAAACTCGCCACAGATGAATTCATAATGGAAGCTGGCCGTCGAAAAATTGACTATGCACTGGTACAGGAACCCTACGTCGGGAACACGGGTCGAATGAAAAGTTACTCGGGGACAAGGGTCATCCAAAACCTAAGAAACGGCGACAAAGTTAACAAAGCTGCCATTGTGGTCTTCGACAGCAATATCGATATGTCAATGTGCCCAACACTAACGACAGAAAACATAGCTGTAGCCAAATTAAGGACAAAAGATGTTACTGCGTTGGTTTTGTCTGTGTATTTCGAGGGTGACGTAGAGCTAGAGCAATATCTCGACCAGCTGAAAAGTATAATAAGCGAGACAAGCGAAAGAAATATTATAATTGGAGGTGACATGAACGCATGGAGCCCGTGGTGGGGAAGCGTAAGGGAAGACGAAAGAGGGAAAACCCTTTACGGAACTCTCGTTGACCTAAACCTCCACGTGCTAAACTGCGGGAAAGTCCCTACATATGACACAATACGAGGCGGGAAGAGATATACGAGCTCGGTAGATGTCACGGCTTGCTCAGACGGCATGCTCCGGCGAGTAGACCAGTGGAAAGTGGACCCAGATATAATCTCCTCGGACCACAACGCCATACTTTTCGACCTATCGGTTGGGAAGGGGTTGAATAATAAAACTAAATATAGTAACACAAAAATTTATAATACAAAAAAAGCTAATTGGGAAGAATTTAATGTAGAAATAGTTAAACAACTTTTGGACAAGAATATAAATAAGACAGAAATAGACAAAATTATTGACAAGGAATCTTTAGAAAACGTAATACTAAAGTATACAGAAGCTGTAACAAACGCTTGCGAAAAAGCAATACCTAAAATAAAAAAAGTAACAAAATCAAACTTACCATGGTGGACCGAGGAACTGGACAGGTTGAAGGGCTCGATGATCACGAAGAGAAGACGAATCCGCTGCGCTGCACCAAGTCGCCGGGAATGGGTTGTAAGCGAATACCTGAAAGCAAAAGAAGAATATGAGTCAAGAGCAAGTAAAGCACAAACCGAAGGCTGGAAAATTTTTTGTGCCAAGCAGGATAACGAATCAGTTTGGGACGGCATCTACCGAGTGATTGCCAAAACTAGGAAACACCATGACGATCTTCCGCTGGTTGAAAATGGTAAAGCTCTGGAGCCGGATCAGTCTGCCAGACTGTTCGCGGATACATTCTTTCCTGAGGATCGAGTGGATAAGGACGACCCCGAACATCAAAAAACTAGGGAAACAGCCACTGGTGCAAATGAGTGCAAACCGGGTGATAAAAGGGATCCACCATTCACCATCTCTGAACTCAGGTATGCAACTAGAAGTTTTAACCTCAAAAAGGCACCTGGTATTGACGGGTTTACCGCGGACATCTGCGAAGCTGCCATCAACTCAAACGAAGATCTGTTTTTGGCAATCGCGAATAAATGTTTACAGCTATCTTATTTTCCTGAAATATGGAAAGAAGCTGCTGTGATAATACTCAGAAAGCCAGGCAAAGAGGATTATACTCAGCCTAAATCTTACCGGCCTATTGGGCTGCTGTCGGTACTAGGCAAAATCCTTGAAAAGATGTTAGTGAGGAGGCTGCGACATCACTTGCTACCGTTAATGAATCCCAGGCAGTACGGGTTTGTCCCCCAGAGAAGTACAGAGGACGCTCTGTATGACATGGCACAGCACATAGACCTGGAAGTAAAAAAGAAAAATATGGTTGTCATTGTTTCACTGGACATTGAGGGAGCATTCGACAGCGCTTGGTGGCCAGCAATAAAAAGTCGTCTGGTGGAGAAGCGCTGTCCATGCAACCTCCGAAAACTAGTTAACAACTACCTGGAAAATCGGAGGGTAAGGGTGAGATACGCTGGCGTGGAATACACAAAGGAGACAACGAAGGGTTGCGTCCAGGGTTCGATAGCAGGACCCACGTTTTGGAATCTTTTGTTGGACCCGTTGCTGGATGAACTGGAGAAAAGAAATGTACATTGCCAAGCATTCGCGGATGACGTGGTTCTCATCTTTTCGGGCAAGACAGCTCTTGATATTGAGAGAGAGGCTAACGTCACCTTAGAACATGTGCAGCGGTGGGGCGTCAAAAACAAGCTGAAATTCGCTCCCCACAAAACCAACGCTATGTTGGTCACCAAAAAACTCAAGTTTGACGCACCACGGCTTCACATGGGTGGCACGAATATCGAGCTCGTAAAAGAAATCAAGATGCTGGGCTTAATTATCGATGAAAAGATGACCTATCAAAACCACGTATCTTACGTCTGTAGAAAGGCAATCAATATATACAGACAAGTATCCAGTGCAGCCAAAGCAACGTGGGGACTAAACCCTGACGTAATCAGAGTTATATATACGGCAGTGATCGAACCTATAATCCTTTATGCGTCCAGTGTATGGGCTGGGGCAGTGGATAAAATATACATAAAAAACCAGCTCAATACAGTTTTGAGAGGGTTCGCCCAAAAAATAAGCAAAGCCTATCGGACGGTCTCAATGAACTCGGCTTTGATCCTAACTGGACTGCTGCCACTTGACCTTAGAGTCAAGGAGGCAGCTTCACTTTACGAGGCTAAGAGAGGAAGGCCACAGCCGATTCTGAAGGACCGTTCAGTAGAGCAAAGAGCCAGCTTTCTGGAAAGACTGCATCCCGCTGAGGATGAAGAACATACGTTTGCATGCCTAAGTAGCGAAGACGAATTGCAGTCCTGCTTGGAGGATGGTGCAGTACAAATTTATACTGACGGGAGTAAAATCGATGGAAAGGTTGGGGCAGCACTATCTTGGTGGGATGGTGGTGCCGAAACCAAGAATCGAAAATTTAAGCTTTCCGAGTACTGCACCGTCTTTCAAGCAGAGATGTTTGCGATGTACCGAGCTACGATAATGATAAAGGCAGACAAAAGAAGCCAAAATTTCAAAATATTTAGTGACTCAAGATCAGCGCTAGAACTCCTAAAAAATAACGACACGAGCAATAAATTAGCAATCGAAACGAGACAAAACCTAAAAGATATAAAAAGCGACGGGAAGAGAGTGGAGCTGTATTGGGTGAAAGCCCATATAGGAATCCGAGGAAACGAAAGAGCTGACGAACTTGCAAAAGATGCTGCTCTCAATAAAAAGACCAAACCGGATTTTGACCAGTGTCCTCTTTCGTTCGTCAAACGCTCGCTAAGAGAGAATTCGATCGAGGAGTGGAATAGAAGATATGTCACAGATACCAGAGCTGGAATCACAAAAATATTTTTTCCAAACGCTGTAAATGCCCACAAAATTGTTAAAAACATTAAGATTACAAACATTCACACGCAATTATTCACTGGTCATGGAGGATTTTCTCAATACCTACACCGTTTTAAAAAGAAAAACTCACCGGCTTGTCCATGCGACCCAGAAATAGAGGAATCGATTCCGCATCTTATCGTCCATTGTCCGCGTTTCGGTAAAGCAAGATTTGAGGCCGAAATGGAAATAGAAACTGAAATAAAAGTAGAAACAATACCAGATATAATTAAAAATAAAGAAATTAAAAATAAGTTTTTAGAATTTTGTCTTAAAGTATGTCAAATAAGCATTAGAAATAATAAAACTAACGGTTAAGAAATTTAATACAGTAAATATATTGAGTATATTTCACTAGTGTTAATACATAAATAAGGTATAGAAAAGTTAAGTTAAGTAAAATAAGACAAATAATTATATAAAAAACTTATATGAAAAAATAAATAAATAAATAAATAAAAAAATAAATAAAAAAAAATAATAAAAAAAAAAAAACATGGTGCTCTTCATTTCAAATAAAATAAATAAATAAAAATATTTTTAAGTCAGTTGCTCACTTGTTATGAGCAGTGTTAATTTTAAGTTTAGATAAATAAGATTAAAACTGACTATTATTCACACTTTTTTTTTATCTTAAGTACTTACCTTCAGTAAGTACATGCCAATTTTTTAAATACAATTAAGAAAAATTTATTCATAAAATTGAAAACAAACCTCCGTCTATAACGGAGAGAAACCGTAATTATATAAAAAAAAAAAAAAAAAAAAAAAAAAAAAACCTAACCTAACCAGACTTAAAAAAGAAGGTTGGACCTGGGAGGGAGGCACCTGATGCTGAAAAGGAAGGGGACATCTCTGCTATAGATTCAACATTTTCCATAAGTGTTGGGCAAAACGCAGTGACTACTCAATTAAACGAGCAAACAAGGCTCCTTTTGGAACAGGGTAAGAAAATGGGAGAGTTAAGTGAGACTTTGAGCCAGCAAAAAGAGATTTTGGAACGGATGGCGAAAACCACCTATGCGACTGTCGCAGCGACCCCAAATAGCGACTTGAAAGCGCAACTTAAGCGGAATACCCTGCACTCTGTCGTGGTCTCGTCGAAGGATGAAACAGAATCTGGAGAGGATATATTGGATAAGGTGAGGAAGGCAGTTGATGCGAAGGAGGGGTGGGTAACCGTGGAAAGGGTAAGGAAGGCAAGAGACAGAAAGTTGATCATGGGGTTTAAGACAAGAGAGGAAAGGGACAAAGCTAAAGACAGGCTCCAAAAAGATGGGGTCAACCTCAATGTTGAGGAGGTTAAAAACAAAGATCCGTTGTTGGTGCTCTGGAATGTTCTCAAAGTCCATACGGATGGGGACATTCTGGGAGCACTAAGGAGCCAAAATCGCTGTATGTTCCAAAACCTCGATGAAGGGGAGGATAGGATGGAGGTTCGCTATCGACGACGAGCCAGAAACCCTCTTACCGGACACGTAGTTGTCCGTGTGTCGCCGGCCATCTGGCGGAGGGCAGTTGAACTGGGAACGGTGCGTATTGACCTTCAACACATTCGAGTTGAAGACCAGTCTCCGTTAGTCCAATGCACGCGGTGCTTGGGCTTCGGACACGGGAAGCGCCACTGCACGGAGACAGCGGATGTGTGTAGCCACTGTGGTGGACCCCATCTGCGGACGGAATGTGCGGACTTCCTCGCAGATGTGCCCCCAAAATGTCGAAACTGCAAATTAACTAAAGCTGCAAATTTGGAGCATAATGCCTTTAGTCACGGCTGCCCGGTGAGACGAAAGTGGGACGAATTGGCTCGGTCGACGATAGCGTACTGCTAAGGGCTCTCAAGGCGAAACGATTCCTTATAAAATAGTGCAGGCCAATCTCCAAAAGAAAAAGCTGGCGACTGATGAACTGTTCATGGAGGCACAGAAGCGTAAAGTCGCAGTGGCTCTCATCCAAGAGCCCTATATAGGTTCGGCACAGGTAACGAAAAGTAGAAGGGGTGCGAGGGTCTTCCAAAGCACTACACCTGGAGATGGGAATGTGAAGGCGGCGATAGCCGTATTCGACAGCGACATAAAAGTCATACAGTACCCAAAACTCACCACAAATAACATCGTCGTGGTGGGTATCCAGACTAGTGCTTGGAAGATCAATCTGGTCTCATATTACTTTGAGCCGGACCGACCAATGGAGCCATACTTGGAACATCTCAAGGCCATTGAAAGGGAGATTGGTTCTGTTAGTCTCATCATTGGAGGAGATGCCAATGCCAAGAACACGTGGTGGGAGAGCCCTGTAGTATGTCACCGAGGCGAACTATTGTCGGAAACCCTCGATGAAATGGGGCTAAACGTGCTCAATACAGGGGTCGTCCCGACCTTCGACACTATCCGAGGAGGAAAACACTACAAAAGCTATGTGGATGTAACAGCGTGCTCCACTGACATATTGGATCTGGTTGGCGACTGGCGAGTAGACGAGGGTCTCACAAGTTCGGACCACAACGGCATACTCTTTAACATCTTCTTGGAGAGAAGTAGCGCGGTAAAAGTCCACAGAACAACAAGAATTTACAGCACGAAAAAGGTGAACTGGCCTGAGTTCCGGAAGGAACTCAGTCAATCATTCTTATCAAAAGAGCTCACGACATCTGAGGTGGAAAAAATAAGTTCTGTGGACCAATTAGACAAAACCGTTGGAATCTATACTGAAACAATCCAAGAAGTATGCTCACAGAGAATACCTAGAAAGAAAAACCGGGAGGTACTTACATTGCCGTGGTGGTCCGAAAAACTTGCTGAGATGAAGAGACTGGTCGCCACTAAAAAGCGTAGAATCCGATGCGCTGCTCCGGTGCGAAGGTCGAGGGTTGTGGATGACTACCTGAAACAGAAAGAAGAATACGAAAAGTTAGCTGCCCAGGCCCAAACCGATGGCTGGAAAGAGTTTTGCTGTAAACAGGACAGGGAGGGGGTCTGGGAAGGAATATACAGGGTTATAGGAAGGACCACGCGTAGAGACGAGGATTTGCCGCTAATAAGGGATGGAAAGGTTCTGGATGCGGAGGGATCCGCTAAATTATTAGCGGAGACCTTCTATCCTGAAGATTCTCCCGAAAGCGACAACTCCCACCAAGCAGAAGTTCGAACCAGAGCTAAGAAAGCGAATGATGGGGACAAAGTTGATACTTGTGACCCACCTTTCACGATGGTCGAGCTTAAGAACGCGTACAACTCCTTTAACCCAAAAAAGGCCCCAGGAGAGGATGGTCTTACAGCGGATATCTGCCGTCATGCTATCGAAGCCGATCCCGAACTCTTCCTAGCAATCTTAAATAAGTGCTTAACACTTCATCATTTCCCCGAGTCTTGGAAGGTGGCCACCGTCATTTGTCTAAGGAAACCTGGAAAAGGGGACTATACCAACCCCAAGGCCTATCGACCTATAGGCCTTCTTCCAATACTCGGGAAAATCTATGAGAAGATGCTAGTGGCCCGCCTCAAGTTTCATCTGCTACCTAAAATGAGTACTCGCCAATACGGATTTATGCCACAGAGAAGCACTGAGGACTCCCTCTATACTCTAATGCAGTACATACGAAAGAAACTTAACCAAAAGAAAGTGACAGTCTTAGTATCGTTGGATATAGAGGGAGCCTTCGACAGTGCATGGTGGCCAGCCATCAAAGTTCGATTGGCAGAGGAAAAGTGTCCAGTGAACTTGAGGAGGGTCATTGACAGCTATCTCAACGATAGAAGGGTTAAAGTCAGATATGCTGGGGAGGAGTTCGGGAAAGGCACAAGCAAGGGCTGCGTTCAGGGCTCTATCGGGGGCCCACTGCTGTGGAACCTGCTTCTGGACCCACTTCTAAAGAGCCTTACGCGCAGAGGGGACTACTGCCAGGCGTTCGCTGATGACGTTGTGCTTGTTTTCGATGGTGACACCGCACACGAGGTCCAAACACGTGCCAACGCTGCTCTCGAGCATGTCAGAGAATGGGGGGTGAAGAATAAGCTCAAATTTGCGCCACAAAAGACCAAAGCCATGGTCATAACAAAAAAGCTGAAGTACGACACCCCTCGCCTCAGCATGGGCGGTATCGCAGTTGGCATGTCGAGAGAAATAAAAGTGTTGGGTGTCACTATCGACGACAAACTAACTTTTAACGCCCACATCGCGAACGTCAGTCGGAAAGCAACCAGGGTCTATAAGCAGCTTTCCAAAGCTGCAAAAGCTAGCTGGGGGCTTAATCCGGAAGTTATACGCGTGATCTACACTGCAACTATAGAACCCATAGTCTTGTACGCCGCCAGCGCATGGGCACCGGCCGTTGAGAAGTTGGGCGTTATCAAGCACTTGGAGATTGTACAGCGGGGCATCGCACAGAAGCTGTGCAAGGCCTACCGTACGGTATCCCTGTGCGCTTGTTTAGCTCTGGCGGGTATCCTTCCTCTCGACCTCCGAGTCCGAGAAGCGGCTTCGCTATACGAAGCAAGAAAAGGGGTGCCACAAGCTATCCTGGGGGACAGAGAGGTTGAGAGGATGGCTCCAGCCATCGGAGCTTTGCATCCCGCAGAGCAAATGCAGATAGAGGTGGTCGGCCTGGTTAACCAAGAAGAACTCGACGCTCATAGCGGACTAGATGTCCGAATATTTACAGACGGGAGCAAGATTGGCGGCAAAGTGGGGGCAGCACTTTCTATATGGACAGGCATGGCCGAAACCCGAACCGCTAAACTTGCTCTTCCTAGCTATAGCACGGTATACCAGGCCGAACTACTAGCAATATGCGTAGCCACAGGGAAAATCCGAGAGTGCTTGAGCGCAACGACGTTTGGGGTTTTCAGCGACTCAATGGCCGCTCTCCAAGCCATCCAAAACTATAACTGCCTCCATCCTCTCGCAGTCAAAACAAGAGATAATATAAAAGCGTTATCTCTCCAGAACAAAGTTGTCACTTTGTTCTGGATAAAAGCCCATGTAGGATTGGATGGTAACGAGAGAGCCGACACTCTGGCCAAGGAGGCCGCTGCAAACCTCAAACGCAAGCCGGATTACGATAAGTGTCCGGTGTCATTCATCAAGCGGAGCATACGCTCGAAAACGCTTGATGAATGGAACCGGAGGTACGTGGACAGCAAAACTGCGTCTACGACCAAAATGTATTTCCCGGATGTAAGGGTGGCGTACAAGATTATGCGGAAAGTAGATGTAAACATGATTAGGACGCAAATTCTGACGGGGCATGGAGGTTTCTCCGAATACTTGAACCGCTTCAAGTGTAAGGAGAACCCCTCATGCCTCTGCGACCCAGCGGCTAGCGAAACAATCGCCCATCTGCTATTGGTATGTCCGATCCACAGCGTCGAGAGGTTCGAACTGGAACAAAAACTAAATTTAAATCTAAATGAAAGCAGTATAAAAGAGATAATGCAAGGAGAACATAGAGACATAGGCCTACTCCGCCGCGGCATCGACACGGCCGTGTCGTTGTCAGGAGGAAATCCCTCTGAGGGACGAAGAGGAGCTGAAAGAGGGTCCAAAGAGGGTCATAGAAGAGCACCGAAGATAGCAGTGAGAGTGAAAACATAGACAATCTCATTGACCTCGCTGTTTTTTCTTACTCCATAGACGTAAACTTATTGTCAATCGTCAAAAAATATAAAAATATCGTATTGAAGCAATAATTGATGGAATGATTCAATCATTAGACAAACCATACTGCTCTATCCCTTGAAAGTGTAATATAAAGTATATTTATCCTCGTAAGGCCCAACCTAATTTTAGGTCAGTTTAGGTGACGACCCAATGTACTAATAATAGGTTCAAGTGCTTCCGGCCCAGAACTTTGATTTGCGAAAAGAGTCTTTAAATGTATTGCTATTAATATCATACTTTTATGAGCTATGTTTAGTGCCTAAAGCTGACTTTTCCATATTAAAAAGACGTCGAAATCATATGTACTTTTTTTAGCACTCCGGGACATAGTAAAATAAAAATTTACTAAATACATAAGTTATAAATACCTATAACTTTGTTTAAACTTGTTTTTATTTACATTATTTACTTAATTGTTTCATAAGTTTAATCAACAGTAACTAATATTTTTCAAAATCAGTATAATTTCTAGGAAACAAATCCATTTGCTTGCAATTATTAGTAGCAATAATGACGAGAGCGTCGGTAGCCAAGTGGGTAGGGCCGTTGGCTTCCATTCAAAAGTTCTCGGGTTTGTACCTCGGCAGTCGGCACGTACCAATGTGTTTTCGATTTTCGAATTCATATGTGCCTACGTTAATTCGACGCTCTTACGGTGGAGGAAAACATCGTGAGGAAACCTGCACACACCTGCAAAGTAATTCAACTGTTGTGTGTGAAGTGGACCAACCCGCACTGGGCCAGCGTGGCCATCTTAGGCCTATACACTCTGATTTCTGGGTAGATTCGAGCCCCTCGGTGGGGAAATTTATGAGCTGTTGATGATGATGAGAACCCAACGACCTTATTTTGGGACGAAAGTTTTCTGCTTCGTTTAGTATTTTACTAAAAATAGTTTACGAAAAAATTTGCGCGTACTGGCAAAATATAGCATTTCAATAATCCTTTACAGTAAAATGCATCATTCGTAATGCAATGATTGCGCGGATAAACAAGGATTTAATGACCTACTTTTAGCTAGGACCCCGTTCCACAAAGTTGACACGTGAAAAAAGCCAGTTTATTTGTTCTATCTGTCAAAACTGCCAATGAGAAGTTCGGATACGTTCAATGGTTTGCAATTTTTATAGGTGAATTGGAGTTGGCGGGACTATTTGCAGTGTGAAATGGGTTACAATATTATGTCATAATTTTAGAACGCTGGTCCGCAAATTTTTCTTTTAGATAAACATCTTGGGCCGGAGCAGCCAAGTATTTTTTTCTAAAAATAGGACGCTTGGGCCTTACGAGGTTATAGTGTATTGTGTCCTAAGGAAGTGAGGAAGATTTTCCGCTGTTGTTTAATGCTACACGTGATAAAAAAGGAACCCTGCTGCCCATATCTGGCATAGTATCAGTATTTCATAAGCATGGGGCACCTTTCAGAATATTTAAGTACACATAATGAACTTTCTTTTTCAAGTCCGGTGAAGCTTGAATGTTCGTACCATTTCGACACAAGACCTTAGGTCAATTAAAAAAAAAGTACTTTCTTTTTAAATAACTCCTAATTTTTTAGAAATCAGATATTATTAGCCCCATCAATAATATACAGTGGAGACATGAGTACTTGAAAATCCAGATGGACCCACTAGTGGAACCTAGCGGTGGAACCAACCGTCCGAAACGAATTTTATGTGTGTAGGTTAGGTAAGTACCAGTTATGTTTTTTTAAACAGAATCTGACCTTAACCGACCAAGGGAATAAATTCAATTTTTTATACACGTAAAATCAAGGTATATGATTGCCTTTCGCAATTTCGCAAGTTCGCAAAAGGGCAGATTCTCAAAAAGACAGATTCTCATAAGGACAGATGCTCATAAAGACGGAAATATCTGTATATAGCTTGACCAAAGAAATAAGAAACCTTGCCATATTGCGGAATTTCAATGGAACTAATATAATAATAGAAATTGTTGCCATAAACATAAAAATATACACGTGGCGCCCCCCGAGTAGCTTTCTTATTTCTTGGGTCAGGCTTTGCCTACCTTTACATACTAAATCAGATTAAGAACAAAACAAGAACAAGTGTAATGTTGAATAGTATATAATATTATACCAGTTATAATTTTAACAAGTAAATAGATACAACAACAATAATCTTGTACAAAAAGACCGCCCTTTTCAGTGTTAAGATTAGTATTTTAAATGAGATTATATAGTAAAGTAACAAATTTTTTTCTATTATCATGATACGAATATTATCTATTCAATATAATTACCACCACCAGACACCACATAAAACGTTGCTTTATGCGATGTACATGTCCTTTGAAAGTACTTCGATAAAAGTTTAACTTTTTTAAATAAAATCTGAAAAAAAAGGATAGTATCAGATTAGATTGATGAGCAGACAAACTAAGCATGTCTGTATACTATTATCACTGTACATACAAAATTTAAGAGCGAGGCACTTGTCCGTGGAGTAATCACCACCTCTCTCTGTCCATAGCCAGCTTCTTGACTTCCTGGTACGACATAACCTCAACTTTTTCCTTTACTTCATCTAAAAATGAACGTCTTAATCTTCTACGTCCTCTCCTGCCTGAAGCTGCAAAGAGCGCAGATTTATCTCAATTCAATACTATTTCTTCCTGGCGCTTTTTTATTGTTGAAATATTTAACAAATAAATATTTAATGATTATAAATAAATGTCATAAACATCATTTGACAGACAAGAGGCTGAAAAGAGTTCCATTATTCCTCTTTTAATATGGGAGAACCTCCGCCACAGATGATTAAAATCAGGGATCCTTTCAACAATTAGTGAAAGCCAGATCATGATTACACTTAAAATCTTGTTTAGTTTACTAAACAACTAGCTTTTTTAATTAATGCAGATTAGGCACATACTTTGGTTCAAATAACAGCGAATGACAGTTTATAATTATTAATATAAAAGAATAATAAAAAAAATTGTTTCAGTTTAATTTTGAATATGATGGACCCAATTCCAGTGCGGCCGTTAAAATGTCTAATTTTAATTAGGTGTCGCTAAACCACTTTGCAATTCTACGCAAACTGTCAAATTCAACTGACATTGCTAATTTTAATCTGACGTTCCTTATTTTAGACAACCATAGACTATTAATAATAATTCAACTTAGCTTTAGTTGGCCAAACGCAATTCTATGCATGCCATTTTTACGCAAAAAATCGCTAACCTGATTAATCTTAGCGGCGATTAAAATGGTCCCGTTTAACCTCAAAATCTTGATAAAATACTGCCATTTTTGTGAAAATTGTGAAGAATGACTATTATTACCTTTACAATTTTGAAAATTCAGACGGAATGGATGACAAATTTGTGTTTACAGTTAGTTGTATCGGAAAAAATATACAATTGGGTTGCTAATGAGATGATTTCATATCAATATGTAAAACTTTGTAAAAATAGGAAGAAACATAGGTATGGTACAGTAAGCAGCACTTGCGGCTGGACACTCGCAATACAAAACTCGCTTCTACTGGTACAGTACGGTAATAACGGCGGTCTCAAGGTCAACATGTCCAGCCGCATGTGCTGCTTACTGTACATTCAAGTTCATGTTATGTTGAACACTTTGGATTTTGCAGCGTTCAAAAAGGGAGAGAATCGCGATGCGTGGGTTCAGTCTGACTTGACCTGCTCTTGACTGTACTATTCCTGCTTATTTACTATATTTCAAGATGTACAGGAACCAGCACACGCGGCTGGATATTTGCTCAGTAATATTCGCCTTTACTGTTACCTACGTAATAACGGCGTTCCTAATTTCAAAGTGTCCACCTACACGTGTTGGCTACTGTACTTCTACTTATTATGAATTGACACAAACAAAAAACTTCCTTAAGGATTTTTTTACAAATTCTGATAATTTTTATAAACATGATTAGGTTGTATGGCAAGGATACAATTTGCCTTTCTCATAAAAATAACATCAAAAAACAATAACTTGAACTTAGACAATTTAGCAAGTCGCTTAAACCCCGTTAAATTTAGTTGGCCTGGCTCCGTAGAATAGCACTTGTGGATATAACCAACTTAAACTCGTTAAATTTTAGACATTTTAATTTTAAGTTATTTAGACGGTGGACGCGTGGAATTGAGACCATTGATACAATCTTCTTGTTGTCGTCGGGAGATACTTTCTTACGATATATTCCCAAATTAAACAGAACCATGTGTCTAAAACATAGATACGCAATTGACGTGTCTCTGCAGTCCTCTGAAATCTCCTGTCAGTGGCTGACAGGAGATTTGAGAGGGGGAGGACAAGGCCATGGACTAGTTTTTATATTTTTATATTTTTGAACCGGAAATCGACTGACAGAAGTTTGATGGAATTTATTCGATAATTCAGGCAAATTTTACAATAATACCTTTACTTTTTTAAACTTATATAAAACTTTGAACGGTACATTGACTTTTATGTCATTAATAAAATATTTGTCGCAACATTTAAGTCCATAACAAGATGATTCAGAAATCCAACCTCCATATTGAAGATCTTATATATAATTTCTGTGTCATAGATTACGATATAGCATTAACTGGCAGACAACGTCATACAATATTTATTTACTTTCTGATACAAAAGCATAAATATTTAATTGATACTTTTAAGCCATAATTATAATTAAATTGCAATAATTGTTACACAGAAGTTTAATATAATCAAAAATAATCACAATATGAGAAGTTCATACTAAAAATAACAACAACAGCTGAAAATAATGAAGCATTTCTAATGTCTTTGCTCAAAGCCTAAAGCGTTTGGAACTATATGAAATAATTTATTCATTTAACCATTATTGTACATAAAAAAGAATAGGACACAACAGGTACCGTAGTTTATATCCAAGGAAATGTCTTACAGCAGACCCTTTTGTCAAGCAAGAGAGAAGTAAACACAGAAAAGCGAAACAGATGTGCACAATATACTCGTATACGGCTTAAAATAACTGTTTGATAGTTTTATACAAGGACGACGTTAAAATTGTAATTGATTTGATACGTATTGTTTGTTTGCCTGTGAAAGAAAGACTGTGTAAAACCTTAGTTTAAATATATTTATATCACTTATTTAAAATGCCAATGTATATTTGTTTCGTATAGCTTTGTTATTGTAATTAAAGTACGAGTATTAATAAATCACTCTCGTTAGTTTTATTTCATAAAGTGTACGAAGGGTATTTTCGAACTGTAATGAAAAAAAAAATTTTTTTAATAGAATTCTCGAGACAGTTTATAAAGTAGGTAAAAATAGGCCAGGCCTTTTTCTTATTACGGATATAGGGGAAAGTTGGTTATATTGTACCAGCAGATTAATCGTACCACCTACATATTTTCTACTAAACGAAGGTTTTTATTTACTCCGGCAACACTAAATAATAGTTAGCAACACTCAAGAAGCCATGACAGTTTGATTCATCGCTGCGCTTTAGTGTGTTTTTTTAATAAAATAAAATAGGTTTTTGGTGAATTTGTTGCTAATTTTTGGCTAAAGAACATAAAAAATAAATAAATAATAAATAATAAGGGTTAACGAACAAACGGTAGATTTCAAAAATTTGCTATTTGATTACATTAATACTTGCTTATTTTCCTATTCGTCTGAATAAATGAAGTAGCGCAATCGTTTGAGGATATGATATGGAGATTTGTTTTCGTAAAACATGGTTTGTGTTTCAAATCGTACCGAAGCGTAGTTTCTTAATCGTACCGGTACAATTTAACTACTGAAACAAATATTGTTTTGAACATTATTTATTTACCGTAAAATTAAATATGATCATGAACTATATAAAATAGGTAAATATAGTAGTCCCTAAATACTTGCTAGTATTTTAAATATTACATAAGTTTTACGACATTTTTGTAGATGAGTGAAAAGAAAACAAAAAGAAAATATTATGACTGGACGCAAGAAGATTAAAAAATTGATTGATTTGATTTAGATTGGATATTAAACATTGTTACCATTTTTTGATCTTTAAACAAGTTAAATATGGACAAAAATAGTTTGTGTTTTTTTTCCCCTATTTGTATTGAGAATCTCAAAGTACGATATAGAAACCTTGTGGTACGATTAAACGTACCGGTCTCTAAATCGTACTGATAGCTACTTTTTCAAAAAACATCTTTTGTGAAGAAAATAGCCACTTAATAAAAAAAAGCATTACGGTATTTTGAATTTCATTAAGTACACTAAGTAACAAACGAATAAACATAAGAACAACCATAGTAGTTTTCTCGCAAAATCTGATAGAAGTTAAGGGGTACAATATAGCCAACTTTCCCCTATCTTTAAGAAAAATCATACTAAATAATATATATTATTATAAGTGGAAAGATTCGTATTTGTGTGTGTGTGTGTGTGTGTGTGTGTGCTTGCGTGTGTGTGTGTGCGTGTATGCTTGTAATGTATAAACTCAAAAACTACTGAACCGATTTCGAAAATTCTTTCACCATTGGAAAGGTACATTCACCCTAAGTAACATAGGCTACCTTTTACCCCGGGAAAATGCCTCATTTCCACGGAAAAGATGTAAACGCGGGCGGAGCCGCGGCGGAAAGCTAGTTCATTAATAATGATTAAGATCTTTAGGAGAAGTCACGTATATTCAGTTTTAATAGTTTCAAGTAAAATATTGCACGAAACCTAAATATTTTATGAGATATTAACATTTATAATGTCGTTAGTGGCACGGATTATGGCAGTTTGTAAGACTCATTTTCCTGCGGTCACGCTGCACATAATACTGGATTTTTTTATACAATATTCATTGTATACGTTAAATATATCCTCTATTTTCAAAAACAGTCATCACTTTTAAGTATTATTCATTTTTAAATTAAGGAGACTTATCTCTCGACACGGCTTATAGTGACAGTTTCGAAATCAGCTAAAATTTGCTAGGCCTTTTTCTTACAGATATATCTTCAAAACTACTTCATGAATTAGATCAAAATTTTAAAGAGATGTCACGTATATTTTTAAGTTTTAGTATCAAGTACAATATTACTTCAGACTTGAATAATTTTAAAGATATTAACATTATATGTCGATGGTGACACGGATTATAGTAGTTTGGTAGACTCGTTTTCCTTCGATCACGGTGCCAAAACTACAAAACTTTTAGATACAATTTTTGTTTACCACGTAAAATATATCCCGTATTTTTAATATCAGTCATTAGTTTTAGTATTATTCAAGTTTTTCAATGAAGGAGATGAATCTATCGACACAGCTTGTGAAGTCTGCAGAGACAGAGGTTGAAATTTGCGAGACCTTTTTTCTAACGGATATTATGAGAAGACGGCTTTATAAAAAGATCTCTTTTTTTGTAAACATGTGTCATATATCCTGTAGTTTTAGTATCAGTCATCAGTTTAAGGTAATATTATATATTTGAAGAGAAATCGGTCCCGACGACAAAGCCACGGCACCAATTTTGGTGCCGTGGGTTTGTCGTCCATTTTTTTTTAATTTAACTTCAAAATCAATTTGTCGGTCGTGACATGAGACTTCAGAGGGGCAAAATTTGGGCGCGAAACAGAAAGAAGACCACCGGAAACCTCCTGAAATGTCGTTAAATAAGGACAGAAAAATGTATGACGTCAATATATCTCTGAAAGGTATAGTTTTTAAAACATTAAATCTCCACAGATTATCGAATCAACTGCTATAACTTTTACACAACCACCCATCAACATATGACTAGAAGCAATGTTTCAGTGTAATAGTGTTATTGTGTCATTTTATATCGTCATGTCTTTTAGTGCATACTCCTTAGCAATGTTCGCTTTGGTCAGAGGGTGCGTGTCAAAGTTTATTTCAGAAAATGACATTGGCATGTTTACAAAAAAGAAACCTCAGTAGACCTCTTGAAATCCTCAATGAGCCTCTTGAAATCCTCAATGGCCCTCAGTTACCTCACAACTGGACCTCTCCCTCCGACAAACCTCTTGACAACGACACGGCCGTGTCGATGAACGGGTCGGAGTAGGCCTAAAGTTCCTCGAATATTGCGAAAAAATAGCTAAAGCTGCCATAAAAAGAAATAAATCGGAATAGGAATTATATGTTTACCTAGTATTATAATAATACTACGGTTAAGCATAGACTTAAAAATTTAAAGAACTAAAGATAAGGTAACAACAATAGACGAGACAACTACACAGAAATAAAATAAGTAATATAAACAAAAGTAATAAAATATCATTTTAAAATAAGGGTTCCCGACACAGAACCTATCAACTCCCAATTCGATCCAACTGCCAATATGAAAATAATTTACACCTTATTAACAAAGTCTCTGCTGCTTGGCAGAGGTAAATAGTGAAAAAAAAAAAAAAAAAAAAAAAAACCTAACCTAACCTAACCTAACCTAACCTAACCTAACCTAACCTAACCTAACCTAACCTAACCTAACCTAACCTAACCCACTGCGAAAGGGGTCAAAAGGACCGAAACGGTAACAGGGACAGTCGATTCCACCTTTTCAATAAGTACTGATGCCGACAATATTGTCTCCAAAATTGAAGAGCACTCCAGGATCCTATTGGAAAATACCAAGGGAATGGAGGAGCTGAAATTGATAATTGAAAAACAAAAGGAAACGATTGAGCGTGCATCATATGCGAGTGTTGCTGCGTCTGAGTGTGGAAGGGCACCACCTAGGAGAAGCACACTCCATTCTGTAGTGGTCACCTCAAAAAACGAAAAAGAAACAGGAGAAGAAGTATTAGACAGGCTGAGAAAGGTGGTGGACGCAAAGGAGGGCTGGATTAAAGTCGAAAGGGTGCGAAAGGCTAAAGATAGAAAGATTATTATGGGTTTTGGGTCCAAAGAAGAAAGGAACAAGATCAGAGACAAACTCGAAAAGGAAGGAATCGACCACGCCGTCGAGGAGGTGAGGAACAAGGACCCGTTGCTGATTCTCAAAAATGTATTGTCAGCAAACACAGATGAGGACATTCTCAAAGGACTGAGGAATCAGAACGGGGCCATCTTTCGCAGCCTCGGCGATGGGGAAGATAGACTGGAAATAAAATATAGACGAAGGGCTAGAAATCCTCACACAAACCACATAATTGCTAGCGTTTCTCCTACTATTTGGCGGCGAATGACAGAGGCTGGGACCGTGCACATAGACCTTCAGCGCGTCAGAGTGGAAGATCAATCCCCGTTGGTACAGTGTACGCGCTGCTTGGGATATGGGCACGGGAAACGTTTCTGCAAAGAAACGGTAGACGTATGTAGCCACTGTGGTGGCCCTCACATGAAGTCAGAGTGCGCCGACTTCCTTTCGGATGTACCGCCAAGTTGCAAAAACTGCTTGAGGGCGAAATTAGAGCACGTCGAACACAATGCCTTCAGTTCTGAATGCCCAACGCGTCGGAAATGGGATGAGATAGCCCGATCAGCTGTAGCGTATTGCTGAGGGCACTCAAGGCAGAATAACACCCTATGGTCTAGTGCAAGCAAACCTGCAGAGGAAACAGCTGGCAACAAACGAGCTGCTCCTTGAAGCGCAGACCCGTGGAGTCGCCGTGGCGCTCCTACAAGAGCCGTATGTCGGTGGATTGGGTAGACTAAAGGACTACAGGGGAGTACGAATATTTCAGAACTCAAATCATGATGAAAGAGTTGTGAAATCAGCAATAGCAGTATTCGATTCTAACCTGGATGTCACCCAATACCCGACATTAACAAATAACAACATAGTTGCACTAAAACTAAAGACAAAAGCCTGGGAAATCGCCGTTGTGTCATTCTACATAGAACCAGATAAACCTATAGAACCTTATCTCGAACTTCTGAAAAAGATAAGAGAAGAAATAGGCGTTGACAGAATAGTGGTTGGGGGTGACGCAAATGCTAAAAATCCTTGGTGGGGAAGCAGTGTTCTGGACCACAGGGGTGAAGAGGTTGCTGGGGCAATAGTGGAGATGGGTCTACAGGTGCTAAACGAGGGTGATACCCCAACTTTTGACACAATAAGGGGAAATAAGACCTACAGGAGCCACGTCGACATCACGGTGTGCTCTGAAGACCTCCTTGGGCAAATTGAAGATTGGAAGGTGGATGAGAGCATGACAAGCTCTGACCATAATGCTATCAGTTTTAAAATTAATTTAGAAAAATCAAAAGGGACACACATAGAAAGAACAACAAGAAAGTACAACTGCAAAAAAGCCAATTGGCACCAATTTCGTGAGAAGTTGGAACAATTATTAAAAGTAAAAAATTTAACACACTCGGAAATTGACAAAATTACAAACCCAATGGAATTAGACAACAAAATTCAAATTTACACTAACGCAATTTTAGAAACATGTGAATCGTCTTTCCCAAAAATTAAAAAACAAACAAAACTTACCCTAACATGGTGGAATGAGGAGCTTGACAGGCTGAAGAAGGATGCCACTACGAAGAAACGCCGTATCCGCTGCGCAGCACCAATACGAAGACCCGGAGTGATCGATGAGTACCTGAAAGCAAAAGAAAAATATGAGACCGAAGCTAAAAAATCACAAATTGCAAGCTGGAAGAATTTTTGCGAGAGGCAGGATAAAGAAGGATTGTGGGAAGGGATCTATAGGGTAATAGGGAGGACTACGAAAAGGCAAGAAGACCTGCCCCTTGTCAAGGGAAATAAAGCGCTGGACTCAAGTGAATCCGCAAAATTGTTGGCGGAAACCTTTTACCCGGAAGACAATGAACAAGAGGACAACCAAGAGCACAGTCTTATACGGGAAGAAGCCAAGAAAGTAAACGAGATGGACCATGGTGTATCCGATGA
Organism: Teleiodes luculella; assembly: GCA_948473455.1. Taxonomy (NCBI): domain Eukaryota; kingdom Metazoa; phylum Arthropoda; class Insecta; order Lepidoptera; family Gelechiidae; genus Teleiodes; species Teleiodes luculella. Next base: position 35,973 of record OX419605.1, read on the forward strand.
TCCACCGTTTACTCTTGGAGAGCTGAAAATTGCTATTGACAGCTTCGATCCGAAAAAGGCTCCAGGCTCTGACGGCTTTACTGCGGATATATGCCGAAATGCGATTGATGCCGATCCCGGGATCTTCCTAGCACTGGCAAATAAATGCCTGGAACTGGGTCACTTTCCCGCAATCTGGAAGGAAGCTACAGTTGTAGTCTTAAGGAAACCTGGAAAGGATGACTACACAAATCCTAAAGCGTATAGACCCATAGGACTTTTGCCAGTGCTGGGTAAGATCCTGGAAAAAATGATAGTTGGAAGGATGAAGTGGCATATCCTGCCTAAACTCAGCCCACGTCAATATGGCTTTATGCCACAAAAAAGCGCCGAAGGCTCCCTCTACGACTTGGTGGACCACATAAAAGGCAAGCTAAGCTTAAAGAAGCTGATAACAGTGGTATCACTGGACATAGAGGGAGCCTTTGATAGTGCATGGTGGCCTGCTATCAAGGCGAGACTCGCGGAAGAAAGATGTCCCCTAAATATAAGAAGGGTCATGGGTAGTTACCTCCAAAATCGAAAGGTCAGGGTGCGCTACGCAGGTGAGGAGCTTGCGAGAGAAACGACAAAGGGCTGCGTACAGGGATCCATAGGGGGACCTGTGCTGTGGAACTTGCTTTTGGATCCCCTGCTGAAGGGTCTTGAAAAGAAAGGACATTACTGTCAGGCTTTCGCAGATGACGTGGTGTTGGTCTTTGACGGGGATACGGCGATGGAGGTACAGAGACAAGCCAATGCTGCTCTCGCATATGTTCAGGGGTGGGGGGTCCAAAATAAGCTCAAGTTCGCCCCACATAAGACAAACGCAATGGTGGTAACAAACAAGCTTAAATTTGACTCCCCACTGCTGACCATGGGTGGGATCAACATTGGAATGTCTGGCGAAGTCAAAATCTTGGGATTGACTATAGATAACAAACTCACTTTCAACAACCATGTGGCTATACAATGCAAAAAGGCTTTAAACATCTCAAAACAGCTATCCAGAGCTGCAAAAGTGAGCTGGGGCCTCCATCCCGAGGTGGTCAGGACCATATACACAGCGGTTGTGGAACCAGTAATTATGTACGCCGCTAACGTTTGGGCGCCGGCAGCGGAAAAACTGGGGGTCCAAAGGCAACTCAATGCCGTGCAACGGGTGTTTGCCCAAAAAATCTGTCGTGGGTATCGTACAGTGTCTCTGCATTCTGCACTGGTGCTTGCTGGGCTTCTCCCCTTAGATTTAAGAATACGAGAAGCAGCAGCATTATTCCGGGTAGGGAGAGGAATATCCAGGCCAGAGCTAGCTGACCGTGAGGTGGAGAAAAGGACGGCGTACGTTGATATCCAACACCCTGCAGAACACGCAAATCTGGACCACATCAGCCTGATAGATGACGAACAGTTAGCAGCTAATAACAACCAAGCTGTCCGGATATTCACGGATGGCAGCAAGATTGAGGGCAAAGTTGGAGCGGCCTTATCCATATGGGATAACCATAGCGAAACTAAAGCCCTCAAATTGAAACTGTCATCCTACTGTACAGTCTATCAGGCTGAACTACTGGCCATCCATAGGGCAACAGAAGAAATCCTCAAAAGTAAAAAAATGAGCTTCGGAATATATAGCGACTCAAAATCGTCGCTAGAGACAGTTGCGAACCCGTATTCCCCCCATCCCTTGGCACACAAAATACGCCAAAACATCAAAACTGCAAAATACCAGAACAAGGAAATTACACTGTTTTGGATAAAGGCACATGCAGGGTTGGAGGGAAATGAACGCGCGGATGCACTTGCAAAGGAAGCAGCCCTTAAGAAAAAGACCAAACCGGACTACGACCAATGCCCGATCTCCTTCGCAAAACGCGAAATACGAATGGAGTCCCTAGTCGAGTGGAATCAGCGATATAAGACCGGCGACACAGCAAGGGTAACGAAAATATTTTTCCCTGATGCTATAGAGGCTTTTAAATTAACAAGAAAAATTGAGCTCACCATGGTTCTGACGCAAGTGATGACAGGGCACGGTGGATTCTCCGCGTACTTGAATCGCTTCAAGTGCAAGGAGAGTCCATCGTGCATCTGCGAAGAAGTCGATGAATCCATTGAACACGTCCTCTTCAAATGTCCGGTGTATGGCCTACATAGATACGAAGCTGAACATCTAATCGGTGAGGCTCTGGTCTGCGAAAATGTAAAAAGTATTATGAAGGATGGAGAAAAAAGACAGGAATTTCTGAAATACTGTGTAAAAATTGCAAATAGAGTAATAAATAGAAATAAATAGAAAAGAAACATATGATGTATATATATATTGAAATATATATGTAACAGACATATAAATAAAAGATGTAAAATAACTAACGTATACACAACACCACGTAAATCATAAATATGAAGATGCGAAAACAAATAGTACAAAATAATAATAATAATAATAATAATAATTAAATAAAGAAGACGAAGAAACCTATAATATTTAAAACAATAAAATGCAAAACGTAAAAACAGTCTCCAATCATGTTGGAGGTATAAAAATTAAAAAAAAAAAAAAAAAAAAAAAAAACCTAACCCACTTCTGGCCCGACCGCGCCCGTGAAAGCCACGAAATACATGTGCTCCGTACGAAAAAATCAATAAAAACGGCAATTGTGAACGGATTTCGGTGTTTTTGGTGTTAAAAGTTGCGCAATCACGCGCCCCACCTGTGCAAATAAGTGACGTGTCGCGGCAAGTGTTTTCCTATTGGCAAAAGTAAAAAAACCTTTTAACCTCAAAATTTGCAAGGTTTTTAAATCTTTGGAGGCTTATAACTCGAGAACTAAATCGACGACCCCACAATTTTCTTTTTTCCTCTGGTGGGGAATCTGGAGCAGCGGCTTGGCGGAAAATTTCAGAATTTTTCAGCCAGCCAATCCGCCGGAATTCCTGAAAACGTGAAAACCACGTGGCCACGTGCTACCAGAAGGAGCTGCGTGCGGTGTGTTTTCTGAACGCAGCCGGGTGCGCCTTGACACTAAAAGGATAACGGTACTTTCAAAAAAATTTTTTGACTTTTAATTTGGTTGTTATTAAATATTAAACATTGAAACTTTGACCTTAATTTGTGGAAAATCTTCAGGCAGGACCATAGTTTTTTATTTCGGATTTGGTTGCGCGCTAGCTAGTTCTGCAAGGATATTATTATTTTAGATTTTTATTATTGTTACTTTTTCAGGAATTTACAAAAATACCATAACTATACATTTTACTAAATATTTCAAAATTTTTATATGACAATATTTTATATTTTTTATTCGTTATATAGCGGTTAAATTTACACAAATTTTGACACCTCATTTGTATTTTTCGCATTTTTATTTCTGGAGATATTGAATTTTTTGTGATTTTATGCAATAATTCCAAAAATATTACAATTATTCAAAATTTGACCACGCAGACGTGTTTATAACACCTCAATCAACTTGGACAAGTCCAAACTACGGACTCCTATCTTCAAAAACAAGGATTTTTGACAAAATCCGCCATTTTGGTTTTTAGGTTTTTATTTTTATAAATTCATAGCTCCGGAACTATTAATGCTAGAGGCTCGAGATTTTCTCTGTTAACCTTTAAAAGTTTGTATCTTTAGATCTTCGCCGGTTTCAGGCGATTTCAGCGACAAAAATTTTTTCAGCCTGAAACCGCTTTCAGGACGTAGAGAAAGTCAAGCTGACTTGTAGACCCAAAACCGCGAGTTTCTACGACCCTTGGTTGCGGAGTTATTCGCGATTTGCGCCACGTTTTGACAGCTCGGCGGCCATCTTGGTTAACTTTGATCCGCCATATCTCTTGACTGGAATGACCTAGGACTTTGCGGATTTCACTTTTAGAGTCGTTGGCATTATATCTTTCTAAATCCTGAATTTCAGGCGGTTTAGAGCTAAAAATTTTCAGCATCCTGAAAGTGATTTCAACTGATAGTAGAGGTCAGGCTGAACAAAACCAACCCAAACGCGGGCGTCCTGCGACTTCTAGAACCGGAGAAATCGGCGGTCAAATATTGAGTTTGACAGTTCCGCCGCCATTTTGAAAATTTTACAACTCGGTTTTCTCCGGAACGGGGAGTCGTAGGAAGCTGGGATTTCCTCTGGGGATGTTGCCCCGCGTATCTTTATTATTGTAATTAGGTTTCAGGACATTTCAGGAGCAAAAATTTTTTTCAGCCTGAAAGTGATTCCATCTGGTAGAGCTAACCGGGCCGGTCAGTGGAGTCCAAACGCGGGGTCTCTCGGACGTGTGGTTGCGGAGTTATAGCGGTTTAACCAAATTCCAGCCGCCATCTTGGATTGAAACCACAAATTTAAAATCGGGTTTTCTCCGGAACCACTTGAGATAACTACCCTGTGTTTGGGGTTTTTGGAAAGGGCTCGGAGAGAGCTATCAGCTGGACTCACCAATTTAGCTCTACATAGAGCAGAAAAGATTTTTGACTCTACATCCTAGATTTTTAAGTCCTGAATTCCCCGCTTTTTACAGGAACTTTATTACGACCTACTGCATATACCTACTGCATTAATACTTTATTAAATCCTGATATTAGACTAAAAGTCCTACGAAACTTTGATTATTGGAATATCTTTTCTGTATTAGCCTATAAAATTTTTATTTTTATTTTTATTTTTATTTTTTGCTAGTATAAGTGACTGCATCCTTTTTTGGGATCCTTAGATATAATTTTAGTTCTAGACGTGACGCATTTTGTTTGAGCTTTTATTGCGTATACATACTATTTACCAAGACATCTATTACTTCTTAAACTTGACTGGAGATTTTGGGAGTATAGTACTTACGCACCTAGACGAAACAAAAATGGCAACAATTCGCTCGCCGAAAGCCTATACATTGACACCATCGGATTTAGCCGAAGAATTGAAGGCTGGACCTTCCAAAAATACACCAGACTCGGTGCGGAAAAGCATCAGTGAATTCGAGGCCAAGTCCAAATCACCTGCTAAAACAAAACCATCTGCTGAAACGAGAACACCGGTGGCAGAAGCTAGAGCATTGATGCTTAAAGCCAAAGCAAACTTGGACCTATCAAGGAATTTAAAAACCGATATAAAACAGACACTACTGGACTGCATCAAAAATATGTTTGAAATAGTTAAAAAACTGGATAACTCAGCAGGATGTAAGACGAAGTTATCAGAAGCACAGGATGATTTTGATGACAGGGAAAGCTCGAACAAAAGTGACGAAATCTTAAGGGAAATAAGGGAAATTAAAAATTTGATAAAAAACGACATTAAAGTAGAGATTCCGAGCAAGATTGAAAAGAATTGTAGACATATACAAGAAAAAATTGAAGAACAGACAAAAGAAATAAAGGAAACTAGGACAGAAATGCAAACTATTGAGTCCCGTCTACAAACAAATAGGACCTACGCTCAGGTTACGACTGAGTCACCGGCACCGAAATCAATTACCTCTGCGTCTACCCGTACTAACCTACACTCCATCATAGTGTCGTCGTCAAATGAGGCGGATACATCAGACACCGTCATTGGAAAGGTTCGCGACGCAGTGAATGCGAAGTCAACAGGCGTCAGGGTTGACCACCTGAGAAGGGCAAAAAACCAGTCAGTCGTAATAAGCTGCTCAAAACGGGAAGAGTTAGAAAAAGTGTCTACGAGAATTCGGGAATCTAAAGCAAACCTTAAAATAGAGGAAACCATTAACAAGAATCCTCTGGTCATCGTAAAAGATGTAATGAGTTACATCTCAGACGATGACCTTTTGGGCGCTATCCGATCTCAAAATAGGCATATTCTCGAGGGAGTGACTGAGGTGCCTGGTGACATCGAAGTAAAATACCGAAGAAAAGCTAGAAATCCGCTAACAAATCACATAGTGCTGAGAGTATCAACATCAATATGGCAGCGACTTACCGCAGCGGGTCGAATTCATGTCGACCTGCAGAGAGTGGTTGTACAGGATCAAAGCCCTCTTATACAGTGCACAAAGTGCCTCGGCTATGGCCACGGTAAAAAGTTTTGCTCCGAGCCGGCCGTATTGTGCAGCCACTGTGGTGAACCTCATACAAGAGCTGAGTGCCCAGCCCTTGCGCTGGACGAGGAACCCAAGTGCAAAAATTGTAGCCGAGCAAAACGTGACTCTAAGCACAATGCCTTTGATAGGGAGTGCCCTATCCGTAAGCGTTGGGATGCTCTAGCGAGATCAGCCGTAGCGTACTGCTAAGGTGGATTCAGTGAACAAAGCAGACGCAAACAGAGAGGAAAGGTACCGTGTCGTACAGGTAAACCTTCAAAGGAAGAGACTTGCCACTGAAGAGCTTATACTGGAAGCAGGACGTCGAAAAATAAAATACGCCTTGGTTCAAGAACCATACATTGGAGCTGCAGGAGAAATGCGAACCTATCCGGGCACAAGGGTCTACCAAAACACCAAGAAGGGAGACAAACCCAATAAGTCAGCAATAGTCGTCTTTGATAGTGCAGCGAAAGTGGACGTTTGTCCTATGCTTACCACGGAAAACATCGTAGTCGCGACGATCACAACTGCAAATGTAAGCATTCTGGTGGCGTCGCTGTACTTCGAGGATCACACTGACATAGAGCCCTACTTAGACCAACTACGGACTATAGTCTCCAGTTCAAAAGAGAAGCACATTATGCTAGGCGGGGACGTGAACGCGTGGAGCTTATGGTGGGGGAGCGAAAGAGAGGATGAGAGAGGGAAAGCCCTATCCGGAACGCTGGAAGAGATTGGCCTACACGTGCTAAATCAGGGAAACGTCCCCACCTTTGATACTATTAGGGGTGGAAAACGATACAAGAGCTCGGTGGACGTTACTGCCTGCTCCGAGAGTCTGTTGCGAAACGTGGGGCATTGGAAAGTAGACCCTGAAATGACCTCATCGGATCACAATGCTATATCCATCGATCTTATTATAGAAAAGGGGAAAGATAACGACAGTAATCAAAGCAGTACGCGGATCTTTAACACGAAAAAGGCCAATTGGGAACAGTTTAACAAAAAATTTAAAGCTCACTTATCTGAAAGAAAAATAAATAAGATGAATGTAGAAAAGATAGATAACATTAAAGACCTGGAAAATATAGTCGAAAGTTATACTGAAGCAATAACTCTCTCTTGCAATGATACTATCCCAAAAATAAAAAGGATCAATAAGGTATGCTTACCGTGGTGGAATGAGGAACTGGACCGACTGAAACGCTCCATGAACACCAAAAAAAGGAGGATTCGCTGCGCTGCTCCATCTCGTCGAGAGTGGGTGGTGAGTGATTATCTGAAAGCGAAAGCAGAATATGAGGCAGAGGCTAACAGGGCTCAAACAGAGAGCTGGAAACAGTTCTGTCAAAAACAAGACAAAGAAAGCGTCTGGGACGGTATTTATAGAGTCATCACTAAGACCAAAAAACGTCATGAAGATCTGCCAATGGTTAAAGACGGAAAAACTCTAATACCCAAGGAATCAGCAAGGTTACTAGCCGAAACCTTCTTTCCAGATGATGAAGCAGATGCCGATATTCCCGAGCATCAAGTTATTAGAGAAGCTGCAGCCACGGCAGAGGAAAGAATGCCCGAAGACAAGTCGGACCCGCCTTTCAACGTGGCCGAGCTTCGCTATGCATACAAAAGCTTCAACCCAAAGAAGGCCCCTGGCCCTGATGGTTTCACGGCAGACATTTGTGAAGCCGCCATTGTCACAGACGAGGAACTGTTTCTTGCAATAGCCAATAAGTGCTTACAGCTGTCTCATTTCCCCAGCAAATGGAAAAAAGCCACGGTGGTAGTCCTCCGAAAACCAAATAAGGACGACTACACTCACCCTAAATCATACCGACCGATTGGGCTACTATCGGTTTTGGGGAAAATTTTAGAAAAAATGCTGGTTAGAAGACTCAGATACCACCTACTGCCGCAAATGAATCCAAGGCAATACGGATTCGTACCGCAAAGAAGCACAGAGGATGCTCTGTACGATATGATACACCACATTGAAGACGAAATAAGAAAAAAGAACTTGGTGGTTGTCGTGTCCCTGGACATCGAAGGGGCATTTGATAGCGCCTGGTGGCCGGCTGTTCGATGTCGCCTGGCAGAAAAGCGATGTCCGCTCAACCTCCGTAGACTGGTGGCAAGCTACCTGGAGGATCGTGGTGTTGTTGTCAGGTATGCTGGATCTGAGCACTCTAAGAAGACTACCAAGGGCTGTGTCCAGGGATCGATTACTGGACCCACTTTCTGGAATTTGTTGCTAGACCCACTGTTGGAAGCACTTGACGGAAAAAACGTATATACTCAGGCTTTTGCAGATGACGTCGTACTCATCTTCTCTGGAAAAACCGCTCTTGCAATAGAAAATGAGGCCCGCCACAGCCTAGAATTCGTGCGGCAGTGGGGTGTCAAAAATAAACTAAAATTTGCAGCTCATAAAACCAATGCTATGCTTTTAACAAAGAAGTTGAAATTTGACACACCACGGCTGCACATGGGTGGGGTGGACATCAACTTCGTAGAAGAAATTAAATTGTTAGGCTTGATAATAGATCGGAAGATGACGTTTAAAAGTCACGTCACCTACATTTGCAAAAAAGCCATTAATATATTCAAACAACTGACAAGTGCGGCCAAAGTCACATGGGGGTTAAATTCGGAAGTGGTGAGAATAATCTACACTGCAGTTGTTGAACCTACCATTTTGTACGCTTCCAGCGTATGGGCTAGGGCTGCAGAAAAACTGTATATAAAGAATCAGCTGGATGTTGTCCAAAGGGGCTTTGCTCAGAAGATTGCCAAGTCACATAGAACGGTTTCCCTGAACTCTGCTCTGATAATGACAGGGTTGCTGCCTCTAGACCTGAGAGTTATAGAGGTAGCATCCTTGTACGAAGCGAAGAGAGGGAAACCTCAGCGGGTTCTGGCGGATCGAAGCGTGGAAACCAGAGCTAGTTTCCTGGAAAAACCACATCCAGTCAAAGAAGAGGAACATTCCTTCAAATGCTTGGAAACCGAGGCCGATGTGCGGTCCAGCTTTGAAGACGGTGCAGTAAATGTCTTTACTGACGGCAGTAAGATAGAAGGAAAAGTTGGAGCGGCATTATCCTGGTGGGATAATGACACCGAAACAAAGTTTAAAAAATTCAAACTTGCTGACTACTGCACCGTTTTCCAGGCTGAACTATACGCCGTTTACAAGACTACAGAAATGGCCATCAAAAGCAATTATGACAGATTCAAGTTATACAGTGATTCAAGGTCCACCCTAGAGATTCTAAAAAATTCTGATACGAACAATCCGTTAGCAGTGGAAACCAGAAGGAACCTGCAGACCCTAAAACACGCAAATAAATCATTCGAACTCAACTGGGTTAAGGCCCATGTTGGTATTGTGGGGAATGAAAGAGCAGACGACCTGGCAAAGGAAGCAGCCTTGGGCAAAAAATCAAAGCCCGATTATGAAAATTGTCCACTATCGTTCATAAAGCGCCACATTAGAGAACAATCAGTCGCAGAATGGGATAGAAGATACCAGACTGAGACAAAAGCCAGCGTAACAAAGATATTTTTTCCAACCGCCACTGAAGCCTACCAAATGAGAAAAAACATTAAAATATCGCAGTTCCACTCTCAACTGTTCACGGGCCATGGTGGGTTCTCCCAGTATCTCCACAGGTTTAAGAAGAAAAGTTCTCCTGCTTGCGTCTGTGATCCAGGGGAGGAAGAATCAGTCCCACATTTAATAATAGAATGTCCACAGTTTGGAAAATTAAGATTTGAGACTGAAATGACTTTAGACGCGGAAATAACAAAGGACAATATAAAACATATAATGAGTAATAAATATCTAAGGATTCCATTCATTGAGTATTGTATAAGAATATGTAAAGTAGTAATAAATAGAAATAAGGATTAGCTTAAGAAATTAACACAGTTAATATAGTGGTATATTAAACTTGTGTTAAACAATACAAAAAAAGAGGAAAAGTAAAAAAATAAATAAATAAATAAAACAAATAAAGAAAAAAAAAAAAAGAAAAAAAGAACAAAAAAAAAAAAAGATGTATACAAAAAAAAAAAAAAAATATGTTATAAATAACTGCTAGTAAAATAAGTATAATTATATTGTAAATTAAACTCGGCTTATCTCTACTTAGTTAAAATGTTAAAAATTAAAATTGCATTAAATTAATTTAAATTTTAAGAAACCTCCGTCTGTAACGGAGAAAACTTTGTAAATGACAGGCTATGGTTTTTTAGCCGGTAAGAGTCCGGCACTGTCTGGGTCTCCCTTCCCAGGCGTCCATGATGGATTTTTCCGTAGACTGTCATATTGAAAAAAAAAAAAAAAAAAAAAAAAAAAACCTAACCTAACCTAACCTAACCTAACCTAACCTAACCTAACCTTTTTTTTTTTTTTTTTTTTTTTGACGCGGGGAATGCGTTACGCACCTTACCTTCCGTTGGGGGAGACGGAAGGCGTGTGTGGGACTCCCGGCGCCCTGAAAAGGGCACGGCTCCGTCCTGATAAGGACGGGGTATACCCACTAAACCCCGCGGTGTTCCTGCATCGCCTGAGTGGCGGTGACATGGGTGTCCGGACGAGCCTTAGTCTTCCACATCACCACCGGCGACCTGCCCGCCTACATAAGGCCGGGCCCGGCATGCCCCCTCTGATTAGGGGGGCTGGTGGGAATAACCGGGAACACCGAGTTATTTCCACTCAATAAAGGTAGTGGCCTGTGCAATGCAGGCGGCGGCGCCCCCGCGCCTCCGGCCTGCTGACCACCACCAGGGATGAGAAGATGGCGATCATACATTCGCCTTCTCATCCCTCTTCTACGTCTGCGGAGCGATGGTGCGAATGGGTCATCCTCTCGCTCACGCTCCGCGGACTCCTTCTGTGAGATTACTTCTTCACAGAAAGAGGCTACCGCCTTCCAGGCTCCTTCACTATCAAGCATGGCATTGACCACGCTTGGCAGTGAAAGGTCCTGGCCAACAACCGCGCAAAGCACACGGCGCTGTTCCTCCCAGTTTGGACAAACTGCGAGGGTGTGCTGCGCTGTGTCTTCCGCCGCGCCACAGTGGTGGCACGACGCGGATTCCTCCCTCCCGATTCGGTGCAGATACGATCCGAAGCATCCATGCCCGGATAGCACCTGCACCAAACGGTAGGTGAGAAAACCGTGCGGACGTTCGACCCATTGGTCCACAACTGGACCTATAGCGTCCAAGGTGCGACGGCCATATTGCGCCTGAGCCAGTTGCTCTGTCCATAAGCGGAACATAGCTTCTCTTTCTTCTAGCCTTTTGGTGCCAACTTCATCTGGCGCTGGGCGCAGGCCCTGCGCTTTTTGCGCGGCCGTCCATTCGTAAACGGCAGCCAAAACGCCAGCTTCCAGCTCCCAGGGAGGGGTGCCGGCAAGTGCGCAAGCGGCAGAGTGCCCTATAGTGCAATAGGCTCTCGCCACTCGCCCTGCTATGATCCGTTGGGGCCTGCGGAGGAGAGCCGCATTCTCCCTCCTAGCGACTGCGTCCACCCATATAGGGGCGCCGTAAAGAGCCATGCTCTTTAGGATTCCGGCATAAAGGCGCCGGCATCTGGTTTTTGGCCCTCCCATATTTGGAAGGAGCCAGCTGAAAGAACCAGCCGCCTTGATGAGACGCGCTGACAGGGCGCTGAAGTGCGCTCCAAAACGCCATTGCCCGTCTAGCGTAAGGCCCAGATATTTCATTTGGGCCTTAACCTCCACCCGTACTCCGCCGACGATGATGTGAGGGTCTGGAGGAGTACGCTGCCGGGGCCCCGGAAAGAAAAGTGCCTCTGTCTTCTCTAGAGCCACCCGCAGGCCCAGGCGACGGATTCTCTCAGCGACTAAAGTCCCACCCGCCGAGGCCAGCCGCGCCGCCGCTTCGAAGGTTTTCCCTCGAGCGGTGACAAGAGTATCGTCCGCGTAGCAGATGACATTCATGCCTGGCAGAAGTGCACCTCGGAGTAGCCAGTCATACCCGATATTCCACAGGAGCGGCCCAAGAACCGACCCCTGTGGAACACCAGTCTCAGCACTTCTACGACCCAGGTGGCCGTCCCTGTTGATGAATAGGACCTCGCGGTCCATAAGGTAGTCTGCCAACAGGGTCTGCAGGTAGTAGGGCACTCCATGATAACGGAGGGCCTCTAAAATTGCAGAATGAGGGATAGAATTGAAGGCGTTGGCTATATCAAAAGATACAGCCAACACTCCCTCTCCCCTCTCCGCAGCCTCCTGGGTGACGCTCTTAAGCCTCTTCAGGGCATCTATTGTGGACCGGCCTTCCCGGAAACCAAACTGTTTGTCGGATAAATCTGGGCCGGTCGAAGATAAGTGCTCCTTCAGACGGGAAGCTATGATCCCTTCAAAGAACTTCCCCGCTTCTATTAGGAGCACTATCGGTCGATACCCTGACGGTGCATTAGCTGGTCGTCCCTCTTTGCGCAGCAGGCACAGCAATCCCTCCTTCCAGGATTTCGGGAACTTGCCAGTCTCAAAGCAGCGGTCAAAGAGGTCCCGAAATCTGTCCTCCATGAATCTTACGACGATCGCTAGCACTTTCGCCGGTACACCATCGAGGCCCGGCGCCGTCTTTTTCAGACGAAGGTGCAATGCCGCTCCTCTGATCTCCTCGACTGAAACTGGGTCGAACCCGTCAGTCGGAGGAACACTTCCAGCCGGGGGATTCATTCCTGGAGGGGTAATGAATTCGGCGCGGTCTGGGAACAAAGCCCGCACCACCTCCTCTAAAAGGCTGGGCTCAAGAGTCTCTGTTAGTGGGGGACCAATGGGTCGCAGTTTGTTGCGCGCCGCCTTGTACGGTCTCCCCCACGGATCGTTGTTGAGACCCTCAAGCATCTCCTCTCTGGCCCTGTCTTTCGCCGCCGCTATCGCCGCTTTGAGGACGCGCTTTGCCTCTTGATAAGAGGCATATAAGCGGTCCTCGTTTTGTTCGTCTCTGCGGCGGCGGCGGCGGCTCCGCGTGTATTCCCTCCGGGCCGCTACACAAGCTGCACGAAGGTCCGCGATTTCTACCGACCACCAATAAACGGCCCGACGAGGGGGAGGCCGGCAAGATCGAGGCATGCTTGCGTTGCACACCTCGGTCATAGCTTCTTGCAGCTGAACAGCGGCCACGTCTACATTGGAACTGGTGGGAGCACCAAACCAATCCTGCACGAATGCCGCCTCACAAGCCATATCCCGGTCCAAACGGGTAAGGGCCCATCTGGGAAACGGTGACTGGCCTGAGCGAGCCGCTCTCTGTGGGTGAAGGGTGGAGAGCTCGATCCGGATGTATCTATGATTGGAAAGGTTCTCCACCATGTCGACCTGCCATTTGGACACGTGTGCAGCGAGTGCAGGGGTGGCGAACGTGACGTCCACCACTGACCCTCCCTGCCGGTGCAAACACGTGTGAGTTGACCCTCTGTTAAGGAGGGACAGGCCAGCCGACGTGGCCCAAAGCTCCAGAGCCCGTCCTCTGGGATCGGTGGCGGGATTACCCCAAGCTCTCGACTTGGCATTCAGGTCTCCCAGGACTAAAACCCACCTGAAGCCTGAGATGGCGCGTCCCACCACGGCCCCTAGCTCCTGCAGAAAGCCCTCAAACTCAGATAGAGGGCGGTTAGGGGAGAAGTAAACGCCCACGAGAGCTATCTCTCCCCATGCGGCGGCCACGTATCCCTGTCCTCTCTCGATAGTTGAGAGGGGAGGGGAATCTGAGGAAGACCGCGGGATGATTGCCACCAAGCCGTCCCGGTCACCCACCCAGTTGGGAGGCACCGAGTACGGTTCGGCTACAACGGCTATTCCAGCCGACCACTCTGCCAGAGTCTGAATAAGCAGATCCTGAGCCGCCCTGCAGTGATTCAGGTTGCCCTGAATTAGTGTGCGTTGTGCTATAGTCGGCATTTATTCGGACATTGCACCGGTTTCCTCATTGTTCGGGAGGGCCCGAACAGTTGCAGTAGCAGGCCGGGTCGAAGCCTGTATTCTGCCCTTCTTTGCGGGGGGATTGCACTTTCTCCCTCCCATGACGTGGTCTGCGGGCCTTCCACTGGCCGCACAGATGGCACACTTTGCCTTCTTCTCGGTGCAGGCGGCGGCCTTGTGGTCGCCTTTCCCGCAGCGGAGACAAAGCTCGGCCCGGTCTACATCCGACGGACACATAGCCCGCGTGTGTCCGGTGGCGTAGCACCGGAAACAGCGTAAAGGCTGCTGTTCAAGTGCTCGGACTGCGCACGAGCTGAGGCCAATCATTAGCCGCCCCTTGTTTAGGACGGTTTTGGCGACAAGCACAGGACACTGAAGGCGTACAGTGCCCAGTCCTCCACGACCACGTCGGACATCGCTTGCCTTGATTGCCTCCGCAGTGCAACCGCCAATCGAGGCAATTACTGCCACCACGTCGCTTTTGGAGACAGAATCCTCCAAACCACTGACCTCTATGGAGGACAATTTCGTCGGCCTTGTTACACTGGCCAGGTCTGACACAGCCTCCTTCAATTTTGCCGCAAATGAGTCGGCATGGGTGTCACGCTCCGCTCCAGGGAACTCAAAGATACGAGCCCCAGTCTGGGTCTGACGACAAGTGACGGTTTGAATACCCATTTCGGCGGGCTTAACCGTCTCGCGCGCTTTAATAAGCACCGCCTCGTATGTGATCCCCCGTTCCGCAGCCTCGGGTGAGATGGTCACCACGACTGCCGCGGTTTTAGGGGGCGTCAGCTTGGCTTTTTGGGCCGGGATGGCAGAAGTTTTTCCGCCAACTTTCTTCCCCTTCCCAGTCGATGTCGACGGTTTGGGGTCTGAAGAAGGGACTGCCTTCTTATTCTTCTTCTTCTTCTTCTTCCCCTTCTTTCCTACCCGGGTCCAACCATCGTTGGCGGCAGTGGTGGAGGGGAGCAGCACATCTTCTACAGATGCCTGTGAGGGTGTTGGGGCTACAGACCTCAAAGACTTGGACGGACCAGGTTGCGGCTCAAAAATTGGCGGAACCGTCTCCGCGGATCTAACTGCCTTTAGCGCCCCAGGATTTGGCTTAGGTTCAGCCACACGTGATGGAGTCTCTACAGCCTTGGTTTTCTTCCCCTTGCCTTTACCCTTGATGGGTTTAGGTTTGGGAAGCAAAGCAGTTTCGGCCTCAATACCTTCCGTCAAATCCGTGACCGGTTTCAGGATATGTTTGGTGACAGACGAATTGGCCACAAGACCACTCTGACTCAGCCTCTTTTGGTCTGCAGCGAGTGGAGGACGTATCCTTTTTTCCGGCAAGAGGCGGTCTTCGATGCCTGCCAGGCATGACCGAGTAAAGGCCCTTTCCTCCATAACGACCCTGCGTATGAGAGACTCAAAGTCAACAGGCAGGGGCGGCTGAGAGGCCTGAGAGGCCTTCAACTCTTGATTTACCGACACAATCGCAGCTGTCGGAGCAGCTGAAGCAGCTGGGAAGGAAGAGGCAGTCTGCGCAACCGGATCTATGGCAAGTTTCGCCTGTATTTCCTCCAACTGCCGCCTCATGATCGTCATCTCTGCCTGCAAACGAACATTGGTCGCCTGCAGCCTTTGCGTCTCTTCTGAGACGGAGCGCCTCGAGAGTTCCTCCATGATCGCTTTGAGGGAGCAAGCTCTAGTTTTCAAGCTCTTTTGGAAGGTGCCTTTGAGGTTGGAGGACTTGGCAGCGATTTCAATAATCTCCGCCGTGTCCTCCTCTACCATCACTAAGAGCTCGTCCACTGTCTTGTCCTCAAAGTTGGAAAGAGACACTCCATATCCGTGCTTGGCACGAGCAAGGCGGGTCTGGCGTTCTTTTTCAGCCACCCTTTCCTCTAACTCCAACTGGAGTCCTTCTTTCTTGAGCCTATTGAACTCTTTTTGAGCCTCTGATAGGCCGACGTAATGCCCTGTGGTGGGCTTTCGTCCACGCTTTGGAGCCGCAGCCTTCTTGGCTGACTTCTTTGATGGGGTGTCGGATAGCGATCCTCCTTGCCCGTCCTGCTTGCGTTTGCGCAAATATTTGCCACATTCGCTGGTTATCGACGCATCAGTGAGGGTAGACGCATCTGAGTCAGACATGTCCTCCTCTCTGAAAAATCGGGAACCACCCGGAGATGCCACCGAAGTGGCTCGGCTTGAAGCCGTAAAGATAAAACGTGCACCAGCGTTGCCGCCGATGCTCGTAGTTGGGGTGACTTCGAGATCCTCCTCCTCTCGTCCAGGATCTCTTGGTCGAACAAACAACTCCTGAGAGTCGTCCATTGCGCTCACAAAATCGCACTCAATAAATTTGCTCCTAGTCGCCACTGCGTGACCGCGCACGAACTAGGGCCAACGCCAATACAAGAACACTCGATTCGCACTCAAATTCGCCCACAATTTCGCCCTTGCGAGTTCTGCCACCTAGTTCGCCACTGCGTGACCGCGCACGAACTAGGGCCCAGGCCTGACGACGGGGACGTATCGGAAGAACGTAGATCAATAACACTCAGATCAACATTGTGGGCCAGGCCCAACCTAACCTAACCTAACCTAACCTAACCTAACCTAACCGAACTATATCTCGACTGAAAATATTGATATTTTGATCGGACTTTTTTGTTTTTCCTGCGTGTTTAATTTGACCCGAGTGTGCTGTGCACTTTTTGGAGCGATATTGCGCGAAATTTTCAGTTTTTAGCGAAATTTCAGTTTTTTCATACATTGTTAAATTTCAAATTTGCATAACTCGCGATCGGCTTAACCGATTCGCGTGATTCAAACTCTCAATAGCCTGGTGCTTTGTTCTTCACATTCTGACTGCGTGACGACGCGCTCGCGCGCCATCCGCCATATTGAATTTTTCAAAAACACCCATTTTTCAGGGTTTTTTCTAAATTGCCAAAAATTTTTCTATTATCGCTACCCTGAAAATACTTACCATCGTGTCCAGCGTCGCAAGCCGCATCCAACGACGTGTCGCACGCCGAGATCCGGCACCTGAAAAACGAAAAATTTCAAATTAAAACATAATTCTATAGAATACCTACCGACCGAGGCTACCTGGTCAACCTCGACATTTTTAAAACTAACTATATCTCGACTGAAAATATTGATATTTTGATCGGACTTTTTTGTTTTTCCTGCGTGTTTAATTTGACCCGAGTGTGCTGTGCACTTTTTGGAGCGATATTGCGCGAAATTTTCAGTTTTTAGCGAAATTTCGGTTTTTTCATACATTGTTGAATTTCAAATTTGCATAACTCGCGATCGGCTTAACCGATTCGCGTGATTCAAACTCTCAATGGCCTGGTGCTTTGTTCTTCACATTCTGACTGCGTGACGGCGCGCTCGCGCGCCATCCGCCATATTGAGTTTTTCAAAAGCACCCATTTTTCAGGGTTTTTTCTAAATTGCCAAAAATTTTTCTATTACCGCTACCCTGAAAATACTTACCATCGTGTCCAGCGTCGCAAGCCGCATCCAGCGACGTGTCGCACGCCGAGATCCGGCACCTGAAAAACGAAAAATTTCCCCGCCCAACCCACCCTTGTGTGGCTTTGGTATATAGGCTCGACCATTTTTAAAATTTTTAACTTGGACTTTTTCAAGTTTTTATAACTTTTTTTTTAATTTAAGTGACCCCTTCAACGTTTTCGTTGCTAGTTATATTGAAATTAAAGGGTTCCCACCTGTTTTTATCCCTTGTAATGGAGTGCCGGCTAGCGCAGTCCATGGACATTAGAACTCAGGGCTAATCGTGACTAGGGGTTCGGGTTCAAGACAGAAACAACAGGTTTATGGTTTAATACAATCAGGTGGTTTATTGATAACTTAATCTAGGTACATAGGTGCATGAAAAATATAACACAATAGCGGTCATTAGGCAGGTATGGTCGCGGGGAAAGCGTGAGAGGCGATATACGTTTAGCGGACGCGGTCGGTACGGTCAATAGCGACAGGCGATGGTCAAGACACAAAGCAAGAGCAGGACAGGTAAAATGCAGTATAGCAGTAACGGTGAGACAAGAAATGGTATGCCCAGGAATATATGCGCTTTAGCAAATGATACAGGTGAAGTTACATTTCAGGATAATGCCACTGGTATATACGACATACGTTGTCAAGTCTCGATTTGGCCTACTGCCCGAAGGAGCCGGTCCACTTCAACACGACACGAGGGGTCGCGTTGTCTGGTCTTGAACTGGCCTACAGCCCAAAGGCACCGGTCCACTTCAACACGACAAGCGGGGTCGCGTTGTACAGCCTCGAAGTGGCTTGCTGCCCAAAGGCGCCAGACCACTTCGACGCGACAAGCGAGATCACGTTGTCGACCCTCAAACCGGCCCGCTGCCCGGGGGCGCCGGTCCACTTTGAGAAGACAAGCGGGATCGAGTACCGTCTTAGAGCTATTTTTAGTGCTTAGGTCTAGGACATATAATATATTTCGGACACACAGCTGGTCTAGTGGTCCTCCCGTAAGGCTGTATGGCCCTTGACCACGGCAGCACGACCAGCTTAGGACGGACACACAAATATATATGAACACTTATTCGGGACACACAGCTGGTCTAGTGGTCCTCCCGTAATCCAAGGCTGTATGGCCCTCGACCACGGCAGCACGACCAGCTTAGGACGGACCACACAGATAGATATGAACACAAATATGGACACAGACTTATAGCTATGTTAGTGGTTTTGGCACAGGTAAATATCAGTGGCATACAGCAATAAATCGAGAAGTTTGAGCGCAAATAATAATTAACACAGGGGCAGCAGTGAAAACAGAGCGGACTTACAGGTTATCCCAGGAATGGGCGGGTATATCGGCTGCTCTACAGGAACGGGGTGGTGCCGCGGTGTTACCGGGTTGCGCTGCTGGTCTTTCGGGGAAGTACTGCTGTTCTACGGGTAGCCAGGTTGGCGGGTTTACGCGCCACGTCGCGGGACGTCTGTCTTAGCTAATGTAGTTCACGGGACTGTCGTTCGGACTGCGCGCGCGCTGGTTATAAAAACGCATGTACCATGACCGTCTCCCCACCGCGCGCCAGCGTCGATCAGCGTGGTGGGGATTGACTGCCGCGCGGCTCGTTGCGGTGTGCGGGGAGCGGAGTGGGCGTGGCGTCACATTGCTCTGCACGTGCCGGCTGATGAGTCATCGCGGGGCGTGCAGGGCGGGGTGCGGGGCACCGTTACACTCTCCCCCCGGTTGTGGAGATTTTTTCCTGGAAGGAAAAAAATCGCTGGACTAAAACTGGACATGACCTTTAACCCTACCTAACAGCACGCTATGTGTTTTTGTTGAAAAATCATTCGGGTCGGGTCATGGCAAACATGCCAACTGGTTCAGGTGTAATCATGCTGGGAATTTACTGGTCTTTTTTTTTTATACATATACTCTGTTTAATTAAACAATTTGTTTACAAATTCGGATTGTTTAAACCTACTGGTATTAACGGGAGGTTATTCAACGTTTCAATTACTTACATGTTTTTTTCAAACTTATATCTAACGTATATGTTACCTGGTACTGTTTTTGTAAATATAACAATATACTGGAACGGTTCTATTTACTATTTAGCAATGATAAACTTTTTAAGAATAAAAAAAAATCATTAACTTTAAACAATAACTAAATAATCGTTAACTACGGATATTGTTCACTTATCCTTCTAATTATGCCCGCTACCAAGTTACAGGTATTTATTTTCTTATAACTTGGTCACATACCATGCGCCGAGAGTCGAGACAGGTATACTATACATACAGGTACTTAATCGGGTTGCTTAGCGCAAGAATGTGGTCACAACTACCTACATTTCATTAATAAAGAACGAAGTTATTTTGCTCGTGTGTAACTAACAACGCTATTGTTATGGTTACAAAACAATATTAAAATAAACACCTGTTTACTTGTGGTAGGAGGTTGTACCTATCTATTTTTAAATATATCAAATGTAAAAATAAAACTGGAGCTTAGTCTTGGTTCTATAGGAACTATTTTCCTAAACACGTAAAGCGTTTACTAAAAATTAAATATTACGAGTATAAAAGTTTACCGGAATTTTACTTTAAACTTAATAGGAAGTGTTTTACACTATTTAAAACAAATCTATAACTAGTATTTAATCAATCGACTTTAATTTTTATTTTTAACAGGAACTTTTTACATCTAAATTAACACTACAAAACGGCTACCCGTATAATCAGTCTTGCAGTCCTAATTTCTTTTGTGATCATAACATTCCGTTATGTGATCGATTCTACTAATACTCGAGCAGGTACTGTGCTTGTTTTTCCCCTTTTATATTTACTTACTAGTATATAAATTCTTATCACAGGTGTCGAAGAGAAACAAACACAATATCAACAGGACAATGCGCCGAACCACTGGAAGCGTTACATTACTTACTCCTTTATTGAGTAACTGGGTAGTAAAAATCTATTAGTTACAATAATATGTTCTGGTGAGATATCTGGTTTATTGTAAATAAATTATTACTTGTTATTGTACTAGTGCTTCGTGCTTCGGAGTATGTGCCTATTTAATAACATAATGTTACTGACTAAGCGTATTTGTTAACAAGTATGTGATCCGTGTTTCAGAAAACACGTTTAAGTATTGAGACTGGTTTTATACCTAAATGTCACAGGCTATTTGACTAAAAGTATAAATCACACATATTTGTCAACAAACCCGTGCTCCGTGTTTCGGAGAGCACGTTATATTAACGAAATAGGATTCACGTTAAATATCATTAACCTAATCGGTCCAAAGGATTAATTTCTTGTTCTACATTCCGGATTTTATATTATCTGGTTATCGTTAAATCTTCACTTATAGATCGGGATATCGTGCTGTATTTGTTTACGTTTACTATGGCTCCAACAAAGCTAGTAAGACGGTACTGTTAATAGCACGCTAAGTGACCAGTACAGTTAAGAGCACGTCAAGCTGAACACCTCGGTTATTTACAGGTTAATTCAATCTGGAATATATATATTTTTTTGTGTTCGGCTTACCTTGCGCGTCACTGTACTACTTGAAACGAAATTCGGGTGGTACCAACAAACAAAGTTTCTAAATTTTAAATAAAATTAGAAAAATAATAACTATAAATATCTGGTACTAATAATTAATAACTTTAAACAAAAGTCTATCATTCAAAACTTAACTTTTGATCTTGGCCTGGTGGTATTGTGCTGGTGGTCCAGCCGGCTTTGCTCCTTCCTCGACCGCTCCCCTTTCTGGCGGCGGCGCTGGTGGCTCCCGAAGACATCGGGCGAGGTCCAGGTCGCTGGCTGGGAGTTGATGTGGGCTGGGCGAGCGTCCGCGCTCGTGGGTGCACGGTCCGGTTGGAACGTTGCTATATGGCGAGTGATGTGCGCTACGTATAGCCACATGGATTAGTCTGTCTGGTCGTCCGCTCAACATGCTAACCCTTGTATGCTCATCGGTTTTACCCTGACTGTGTCATAGTACTGAACCTGTCCGCTATGCTGCATCGATCATCAGCCTGTCGCGACCGACTCGACTGCAGCGTCCTATTCACGTCTGTAAAGCGCGAAAGGCTGAACGGATTTAGATGAAATATTTCATGAAACTTATAAAGTAAGAAATTAATACGGACGAGATCGCGAAGTAGGCTGGTGGTTATTTAACATTTTTCAGTTTTTATGATGTCGTGTATTTTATCAATTTTGGTCAAGCATTTTATAACGGGAGATTGGCAATCTTCTGGGTTCTTTGTTAAATATTGATAAAGGCGGTGTATGTTTACAAGACTCTGGGTTCATTATATTGGCAAAAATATAATCTGGAATAAACTGGTTTATTTTTTTCTGGTTTCTGGTAGCGTACGGTCTGTTTACGCGCTCCGTCGGGTTTTCAGGTGTATACGGCGCGGTGAAACAGTGTTTAACTCCGTACTTATTTGTTCGAGGCAGCGGTGTATTCTGACTTGCAGTTATCACTTGCCTTGTCTTGTTTGTGTTATTTGTGTGCGTCTCGCTGGCTTGCCTTTGCTGTGATTGTTTAAATGTTTTGCATTTAACGCATTTTCGCACATAAATTGACACATCTCTGTACATACAGGGCCAATAAAAACGCTGGGCAATTCTTTTTAACGTTTTTGACGCTCCACGATGCTCTGCGCTTGCTTCGTGGTTTATTTTTATTACCTCGAGTTTATTTTCCGGTGAAACACATAATTTCCATTGTGTCTCATTTTGTACTCGTGCCTTGTAAGAAGATTTATCTATTCTTTTGAAGAGCCTTCCGTTTTCAAAACTAAAATCTGGATATTTATCTGGACTTTCCGTGACTCCTCTAATTTTTGTGTTGTACCAATTTTGTTTTGCAATCATATTGGTGCGAAGCGGGTTTCCGGGTAGTTCTTTCTGTGTACAAGACTTATACTGGCTTTTGTTTTCTTTCTCTGGCTTACTTTTTCCCGCGGGTTTTGACTGTCTTTCTTGATTACGACTATCAACGTTTGATTGGTCGCTTAGCTTATCAAAGAATTTACGCATTCCAATGCGTTTGATGACGTCCATACCAATGATGATTGCTGCTGATTTGGGAAGAAGGTACATATTATGGTTCAAACTCATGCCCAGGAAATTTAGTTGCAGAGATACGCTTTTAGTTATGTCAACCGTCGTATTGTCTGCCAAATCGATTTTCCCGTCGATTGGTTTCGACTTTAAGGCATTTTTCTGGCACAGTTCATATACTTTCTCGGTTATGAACGAGGATGTTGAACCGGTGTCTACGAGAGCTTCAAATTTATTTTCCAGGATTGTCACTTCTATGAATTCTCTATTGTCTTGACATTTCTGGTAGCTAGCGGTACATGCATTTTCTGGTTTTCTTCTGGACTGTACACTTTTACAGCAATTCTTGCTTAGTGTACCTATTTTTCCACACTCACTACAAAACAGTACATTTTTATTTCTGCACTGCGTGTACGCGTGCCCTGGTTTTCCGCAACTCCAGCAGCATCTGTTTTTGTCGTAATTGTACATATATTTCGCTGGATTGCTTTGATTTCCGGATTCATTTCTTCTGTATGAGTTTGGTTTAAGTTCTGGCTGGTTGAATTGGTTTTCCCTGGGCTGGACATTACTTGGTGGCTGGTACTTGTACTTTTCTTCATTTATCCTTTCATACTCGTTGCACAAATTAATAAGTTCGTGCAATGATGAATAGTCCTGCCTTTTTATGTACAATTTGTAGTCAGCGTGAGTATTCTCGAAAATTCTATCTAACTTGGTGTCCGCACTCAACTTTCCGTGCCTTCTCATCAAGGTTTGTATTTCTGTGAGATAGTCTGTGAATTTTTCTTTGTACTTCTGCTTTCGGGCTATTATTTTCTCCAATAGGTTTGCTTCATAATGGCTTGGATAAAAATAAAGCTTGAACTCGTCTATGAAGTTCTCCCACGTTTTCCAATTTTCTTGGTTGTTTCGTAACCATAGACTGGCCTTTCCCTTCATAAACCTGGTCAATAATGGTATGAGCTGTTCCTTTTGTACATCGCAGGTGGTTACTAAATCTTGTAACTGCTCCAGGAATTCGACTGGGTCGTTGTGTGACGCGTCGAAACTGATGTCCCAGTTTTTTATGATGCTGTATAGGTCTTTACCGACCTTCGGCTTCGTTTCTCTGTTCATTTCGTCTGGTTCCTCTTGACTTTCGTCTGATTCTGCGCAATCCGACTCGTATTCGGATGATTCGGACTCGACTTCGTTCACCGACAGAATCAGTGAGGCTGTTTCTTGGTAAGATCCGGGCGTGCTTGAAGGTACCTCCTGTAGTAGGTTTTTGGTGATGGATTCCTTCAAGGTTTTCACGTTATATTCCTTGTTAGTTTTAGGATCCTTTGTTGGTAAACCTTTGCTGGTGGCTAATTGTAAAAGCTCGGCCTTCCTCAACTTGTGTATTTCTGCTGGTCCGGACATAAGATTTTCGCGGGTTTTATTTGTCTGTCTTGAACAACCTAGACAGACTGAGTTCTTTTATGTAAATACTTGATGGCTTCGTACAAGTATTTAGTGAAATTGGGCGCCAAATGTAATGGAGTGCCGGCTAGCGCAGTCCATGGACATTAGAACTCAGGGCTAATCGTGACTAGGGGTTCGGGTTCAAGACAGAAACAACAGGTTTATGGTTTAATACAATCAGGTGGTTTATTGATAACTTAATCTAGGTACATAGGTGCATGAAAAATATAACACAATAGCGGTCATTAGGCAGGTATGGTCGCGGGGAAAGCGTGAGAGGCGATATACGTTTAGCGGACGCGGTCGGTACGGTCAATAGCGACAGGCGATGGTCAAGACACAAAGCAAGAGCACGGACAGGTAAAATGCAGTATAGCAGTAACGGTGAGACAAGAAATGGTATGCCCAGGAATATATGCGCTTTAGCAAATGATACAGGTGAAGTTACATTTCAGGATAATGCCACTGGTATATACGACATACGTTGTCAAGTCTCGATTTGGCCTACTGCCCGAAGGAGCCGGTCCACTTCAACACGACACGAGGGGTCGCGTTGTCTGGTCTTGAACTGGCCTACAGCCCAAAGGCGCCGGTCCACTTCAACACGACAAGCGGGGTCGCGTTGTACAGCCTCGAAGTGGCTTGCTGCCCAAAGGCGCCAGACCACTTCGACGCGACAAGCGAGATCACGTTGTCGACCCTCAAACCGGCCCGCTGCCCGGGGGCGCCGGTCCACTTTGAGAAGACAAGCGGGATCGAGTACCGTCTTAGAGCTATGGTTAGTGCTTAGGTCTAGGACATATAATATATTTCGGACACACAGCTGGTCTAGTGGTCCTCCCGTAATCCAAGGCTGTATGGCCCTTGACCACGGCAGCACGACCAGCTTAGGACGGACACACAAATATATATGAACACTTATTCGGGACACACAGCTGGTCTAGTGGTCCTCCCGTAATCCAAGGCTGTATGGCCCTCGACCACGGCAGCACGACCAGCTTAGGACGGACCACACAGATAGATATGAACACAAATATGGACACAGACTTATAGCTATGTTAGTGGTTTTGGCACAGGTAAATATCAGTGGCATACAGCAATAAATCGAGAAGTTTGAGCGCAAATAATAATTAACACAGGGGCAGCAGTGAAAACAGAGCGGACTTACAGGTTATCCCAGGAATGGGCGGGTATATCGGCTGCTCTACAGGAACGGGGTGGTGCCGCGGTGTTACCGGGTTGCGCTGCTGGTCTTTCGGGGAAGTACTGCTGTTCTACGGGTAGCCAGGTTGGCGGGTTTACGCGCCACGTCGCGGGACGTCTGTCTTAGCTAATGTAGTTCACGGGACTGTCGTTCGGACTGCGCGCGCGCTGGTTATAAAAACGCATGTACCATGACCGTCTCCCCACCGCGCGCCAGCGTCGATCAGCGTGGTGGGGATTGACTGCCGCGCGGCTCGTTGCGGTGTGCGGGGAGCGGAGTGGGCGTGGCGTCACATTGCTCTGCACGTGCCGGCTGATGAGTCATCGCGGGGCGTGCAGGGCGGGGTGCGGGGCACCGTTACACTCTGTTTGTTTTTAAGTTTATTGACTCTGGTTTCTGTGGCCTAGTTACTGTTCTCCCTGCGAGTAATTGAACTCATTGAAGCCAATATCGAAGTCACGATGCTTGGCATACGCACCCCTATGAAAGCGGCTACAGACTCGACTTCTCAGGAGTCTAGATTGACCCCCAAGCAGACAGAGGAGGCTGGAACTCCCGAATCAAGATTGAATGTTACTATAACCTCCAATGTGAGGCGCAGCATCGCAGAGCTGGAGGCCGAAACCGAAAGGGCTGAAATTAAGTCACAATCCCAGCCGATTAACAAGTCCCGCCAGACCACAACCTCCTCCCTCTCTCAACCTCTGAAGAAAAGAAATGCTACCTCACCCATGCCGGAAAAATATACTAGTAGAGAAGCAGAGGCAAAGGCCTGCCTACTCAAAGCCAAATTACACCTCGGTAATTCCAGAAATCTCAAAGCAGAGATAAAAGCAGGTGTAACACAGGCGGTAGAAAGGCTTTACCAGCTCGTTTTAGAGTACGGCAAGGCAAAAGCTACAGGTAGCAGAGTAGAGCAAAGCGTGCTATCAGCTGCCCAACACACAAGAGATGTTGAGGAACAGAATTCAGTGTGCGATACACATATTATGAACCCCCATTTAACGCCCCCAGCTGAGGATTTAATGAGGGAGTTGATCAGCAACTTAACTGAACACAGCAAAAAATTTGCTGAACATAAAGAGTGCCTTACGAGAACAGCGCGGCAACAACCGGAACCAATGCACCAAGGTACCATCGGTACAAATTTTTACAACAATGACGAGGCCACGTACGCAAAAGTAACTGCCAGGAACAAGTTCGCGCCACTCCATTCTCTCATCGTTTCATCGACCGACCAGAACGATACTAGCACGGATGTAATTGGAAAAATAAGAACAGCAGTAGACGCAAGGTCCTCTGGCATTCGCGTCGACAAAATCCGCAGAGCCAAGGACCAGAAAGTAGTTATAGGTTGTCGAAACAAGGACGACATGAAAAGGGTGACAGAAAGACTAAAGACAACTCAGACACAGTTGAAAGTCGATGAGGCGATTAACAAAGATCCCCTGATCATAGCCATGGACGTGTTAGCTTATAACAGCGATGAAGATATTGTGAAGGCTATAAAAAACCAAAATGGCAACATATTGGGTGACCTCCCTGAGGAAGAAAAAAGAGTCACAGTGAGGTACAGGAGGAAAGCAAGGAACCCACATGAAAACCATGTCGTCATGCAAGTGTCTCCTTTAGTTTGGCGGCGACTGACGGATGCTGGTCGAGCACATCTAGACCTTCAGCGAGTGCGCATATATGACCAGTCCCCGCTAATACAATGCTCACGATGCCTCCGCTTTGGTCATGGACGAAAGCTGTGTACCGAAGATGTCGACCTATGTTCTCACTGTAGCGGTCCACACCTCAGAGCTAACTGTCCTGCTATGCTTGCAAATGTGAAACCTGAGTGCAGGAATTGCAGAACGGCTAAATTGGACAAGATTGAGCATAACGCCTTCGACAAAGAGTGCCCAGTTCGCAAAAGGTGGGACGCTCTGGCGAGATCGACTGTAGCTTATTGCTGAGGGCCTGCCAATGTTGACTATGAACACCACAGATCGGACGACAAAACATTACGAAGTCATACAGGTCAACCTCCAAAAGAAAAAACTGGCCACGTTGGAACTGATGGTAGAAGCAGGTAAACGCAAAAGCGCATTCGCAATGGTCTCGGAACCGTACATTGGAAAGGAGGGGGTCCTAAAACAGCCAACCGGAACCCGAGTAGTCCAACGCTCCTTCAATAGAGACAAGCCCATCAAAGCCGCTATAGTCGTGTTTGACTCCGATATAGAGATAACAGAACATCCCCTACTGACTACCGAAAATCTTGCAGTAGCCACTCTAAAGACAGACAAATGGACAATTGGAGTAGTATCGGTCTATCTTGAAGATGGCCAACCAATTGAAACTGATGTCGAGAGGATAAAAGAGATCTGCTTTAAGTTAGGTACGGGCAAAACTCTGATCGGAGGAGACACAAACTCCTGGAGCCCCTGGTGGGGAAGCAGCAGGGAAGACCATAGGGGTGAGGCCTTGGCAGGGGCAATTATGGAAATGGGGTTCGAAATCCTAAACCAAGGCACAGTACCCACATTCTACACAATAAGAGGTGGCAAAGTGTACCAAAGTTCCGTGGACGTAACAGCATGCACCACAAGCATGCTGGGAATAGTGGACAATTGGAGAGTTGACCAAGAACTGACTAGCTCCGACCATAACGCTGTAATATTTACAATTAAATTAGATAAACCTACAGATAAAAGGAAAGAAAATTCAACGAGAAAATATAACACTAAAAAAGCCAATTGGAGTGAATTTAGAACACAATTTAAACAAAATTTAGAAAATAATGGTTTGGATATAGAATTCGTTAAAAACATTAAAACAGCAGAAATATTGGAAGAAACCGTTGGAAAATATACAAAAAGTATAGAAAATGCGTGCGAAAAAACTATTCCTTTAGTTAAAAGAACAAAAAAATTTAACTTACCTTGGTGGTCGGAGGAGTTGTCAACCCTGAAGAAGGACATGATGACTAGAAAGCGGAGAATAGCATGTGCAGCCCAACAGCGACGTCCACAAGTGATAGAAGAGTACCTGAAAGCAAAAGAAAAATTTGAATTAGCATCTCGCGAAGCCCAAACAGCAAGTTGGAAGCAATTTTGCGAAACCCAGGACAGGGAAAGTATGTGGGATGGCGTATATAGGGTCATTCGCAGCACTGAAAAAAGAAAAGAAGATGAACCACTTATGAAAGACGGACAAGTACTTAGCGAAGAAGAATCCGCAAAACACCTTGCCATGACCTTCTTTCCCGATGATTCAACAGAAAATGATGGAGAAACACATAATCAGACCCGGATTGCTGCGGAATCTATTGGTAGAGAGAGGGAAGAGGATTTCCTCGATCCGCCCTTTACAGAAGAGGAGCTGGAAACGGTTATAAAGAGCTTTAACCCCAAAAAAGCTCCAGGATCTGATGCGTTTACAGCGGACATATGCCAGGTGGCAATTCAGGAAAACCCAAAGGTGTTCCTGGAATTGGTAAACAAGTGTTTAGAACTACACCACTTCCCCGTCCAGTGGAAGGAGGCAGAGGTCCTTGTTCTCCGAAAACCGGGAAAGGAAAACTACACGCAGGCCAAGTCATACCGTCCGATTGGATTGCTTTCTGTCTTGGGGAAAATCGTAGAAAAACTAATGGTTAAGCGACTGAGATGGCACCTGTTACCCAAGTCAAATAAGCAACAGTATGGGTTCGTGCCCCAGCGCTGTACGGAAGACTCCCTATATGATCTTGTCCAGAAAATTAAACATAACACGTATAACAAGCTGATAAGTGTTGTGGTATCACTGGATATTGAGGGAGCTTTCGACAGCGCTTGGTGGCCGGCCATAAAATGTAGGCTGATGGAGAAGGGTTGCCCATTGAATCTTCGAAGACTTGTGGATAGCTACTTGACTGATCGCACTGTAACCGTCGGGTACGCTGGAAAGCGGTTCAAAAAACCAACGTCAAAGGGATGTGTCCAGGGCTCTATAGGAGGCCCCACGTTCTGGAACATACTAATAGACCCACTCTTAGAAGAGCTCGAAAAACGCAGTGTTTACTGCCAAGCATTCGCCGACGACATAGTTCTTATTATCTCCGGAGACTCAGCACTAGAGATCGAACACCTTGGAAATCAGACTCTGTCGTATGTGGAAGCATGGGGCGTACAAAATAAGCTAAAATTTGCTGCTAATAAAACGCAAGCTATGGTAATAACAAATCGGCTAAAATACGACACCCCCAGGCTCCACATGGGACGGTCTGAGATCCAAATGAAGGATGACATCAAACTGCTAGGGCTGATACTGGATAACAAGCTCACCTTCCAGAAGCATGTCAGTTATGTGTGTAAAAAGGCCACTAACATTTTTAAGCAACTGAGTCGAGTTGCAAAAGTCTCCTGGGGACTGAATCCGGAGATAATAAGAACGATTTATGTCAGTGTAATAGAGCCAATAGTCATGTATGGAGCTAGTGCGTGGGCGCAGGCAACTCACAAGTTATCAGTGCAGAAGCAGCTCAATGCTGTGCAAAGAGGCTTCGCTCAAAAAATAATCAAATCCTATCGCACGGTTTCCCTCAGTGCAGCTCTGGCTCTATCCGGTCTCCTTCCTCTGGACATGCGTATCCGCGAAGCAGCTCATTTATTTGAGGCGAAGCGTGGAAAAGCACAAACGATCCTAGGAGGTCGAGAAACGGAGAAAAGAGTATGCCACCTGCAAGCTCCTCACCCAGCTGATGAGATAAAAATTGATTTCGAGTGCCTGGAGGACATGCAGCCACAAACCCTGGCGGATCATCACATAAGAAACTTCCAATCACAGATATACACGGATGGAAGCAAAATTGATGGAAAAGTTGGGGCTGCACTAACCTATTGGCGGAATGGAGTGGAAAAACGGAGCAGCAAATTTAAACTGGAGTCATATTGTACAGTGTTTCAGGCAGAGATGTTTGCTTTACTGAAGGCAACCGAACTAGCTCTCAAGCAATCGGACACTGAATACAATATATTTAGCGACTCCAGGTCAGCACTGGAACTGCTTCGGGATCCCAATTCTTTTCATCCGCTGGCATTTGAAATCAGAGAAAATATCAGAGAGCTGCGCAGACAAAAAAGAAACATGAAACTATTTTGGATCCGAGCACACGTTGGCGTGGTGGGGAACGAGCGTGCAGACATATTAGCAAAAGAAGCCGCTCTTAAGACCAAGACAGCACCAGTGTACGACTTGTGTCCATTGTCTTATATTAAAAGGGCCATTAGACTGGAAACAAGGGCTGAATGGAGCCGGAGGTACATAATGAGCGAAACCGCGGCTGTAACGAAACTCTTCTTCCCTAATCCCGATGTCGCATACCAGGCACTGAAACAAATTAAATTAAACCCAATATTAGTGCAGGCTCTTACTGGTCACGGCGGTTTTGGACAGTACTTACACAGATTTAAATGCAGAGATAGTCCCGCCTGCATTTGCGGTGCAGAAGAGTCGATCATCCACTTGATCCTGGACTGCCCGAAACACGATGTCAGACGATTGGAGCTCCAAATCCAACTGGAACAAAAATTAAACAAAGAGAATTTAAATGAAATAATAAATTGTAAAGAAAGGGCGCTATTTATTGAATTTTTGGAAGAGATAACAAAAGAAGCTATTAAAAGAAACAAAACGAAATAGTTACGAATATTAAAGTATATTATGGAATGTACGTGAAATATAACCGTATTGCTATTGAAATAAATAAAAAAGTTATAAAAGAAAGTAATAGTAAAAACCATATAAAAGTAAATAAATAATATAAGTCGATATATGTGTGCATATATTACACTTGTATTAAACTAACAAAGTATGGAAACCTAACATAGAGTAAAACCAATAAATAATGATAATAATAAAAATAAATAAATAAAATCAATATACAAATATAATAAATAAAGCCTCAAACATATCCAATTAAAATTGGAATCATTCGAGATTAATAAGAAAAAATAGCCCAACAGAATTCAAATTTAAGATGTAGAAAGTCTCCGAGCACTTTTGTCGGAGGAAAACTATTAAAAAAAAAAAAAAAAAAAAAAAAAAAAAAACCTAACCTAACCTAACCTAACCTAACCTAACCTAACCCATATCTCGACTGGAAATATTGATATTTTGATCGGACTTTTTTGTTTTTCCTGCGTGTTTAATTTTACCCGAGTGTGCTGTGCACTTTTTGGAGCGATCTTGCGCGAATTTTTCAGTTTTTAGCGAAATTTCAGTTTTTTCATACATTGTTAAATTTCAAATTTGCATAACTCGCGATCGGCTTAACCGATTCGCGTGATTTAAATTCTCAATAGCCTGGTGCATTGTTCTTCACATTCTGACTGCGTGACGACGCGCTTGCGCGCCATCCGCCATATTGACTTTTTCAAAAACACCCATTTTTCAGGGTTTTTTCTAAATTTCTCGAAATTTTTCTATTACCGCTACCCTGAAAATACTCACCATCGTGTCCAGCGTCGCGAGCCGCATCCAACGACGTGCCGCACGCCGAGATCCGGTACCTGAAAAGCAAAAAATTTCCCCGCCCAACCCACCCTTTTGTGGCTTTGGGACATCACCCGACTCTAGAGTGTTACTCGAGAAAATCGAAGAACACTCCAAGTTAATACGAGAAAGCAATACGAAAATGCAAGAACTCAAAGATTCTATCGAGAAACAGAGGGAAGTAGTGGACCGCCTCCCAACATATGCCAGTGTTGCTACTCAAAGTAGAGAAAAACCTCCTGTTAGAGGTACACTACACTCAGTGGTAGTTACCTCTAAAAATGAGGAAGAAACGGGAGAGGAAGTACTGGACAGGGTTAGAAGGGTGGTTGACGCGAAGGAGGGATGGATAAAGGTAGAAAAGGTTAGAAAGGCTAAGGATAGGAAAATTATTATGGGATTCAGCTCTAGGGAAGAAAGGAACAAAATGAAAGAAAAGCTGGGCAAAAACGAAGAAAACCTCAACGTCGAGGAAATGAAAAATAAAGACCCGCTCCTCATCTTTAAAAACGTGCTTACTATTAACACAGATGAAGAAGTGCTGAAAGCACTAAGAAATCAAAATCGGGATGTTTTCCATGACCTCGACGTTGAGGAAGACCGCGTAGAGATCAAGTACAGAAGAAAAGCTAGAAACCCCCACACTGGCCACGTAGTGATGAGTGTCTCACCTACCATCTGGCGTAGGGTGCTCGATGTGGGAAGTGTCCACATTGACTTGCAACGCATCAGAGTAGAGGATCAGTCTCCCCTAGTCCAATGTACCCGTTGTCTGGGCTACGGACACGGGAAGAAATATTGTAAAGAATCCGTTGACTCTTGCAGTCATTGTGGCGGCCCTCACATGCGGTCAGAGTGCGCCGATTGGCTCTCTGGTGTACCACCAAGCTGCAAAAATTGCACGAAGACCAAAGTGGAGGACACGGAGCACAATGCATTTAGCTCTGCTTGCCCAACTCGCCGAAGATGGGATGAGGTTGCCCGATCTACCGTAGCATATTGCTAAGGGCACCCAAGTCAACCCAATGTTCTACAAATTTGTTCAGGCCAACCTTCAACGCAAGAAACTTGCTTACAACGAGCTCCTTATCGAAGTTGAGAAACGAGGAGTAGCAGTGGCATTGATCCAGGAGCCTTATGTGGGAGGGGCAAAAACCATCGCGGGCCAAAGGGGTGTGAGGTTTTTCCAGGACGCTGGTGTAGGAGATGGGCCTGTCAAGGCGGCAATAGCCGTCTTTGATAAAGAGCTAAAGGTAAAACAGTACCCGAAACTTACCACTAAAAACATCTCGGTGGTAGGAATCCAGACCAGCGCCTGGGAAATTACCCTCATATCCTTTTACTTTGAGCCCGACGAACCCATAGAGCGGTACCTGGATCAACTAAAGCGGATTGTGTAGCAGGTTGGCTCGGACAGGGTTATAATCGCCGGCGACTCAAATGCCAAAAACCCTTGGTGGGGTAGTCCCTTAATTGATTATCGGGGTGAGGAGACAGCTGGCGCCATCGACGAAATGGGTCTGCACATAATGAACAGTGGAAATACTCCGACTTTCGACACGGTCAGAGGAGGGCAACGCTTAAGCAGTTATGTCGACATTACAGCATGCTCAGCCAACCTGATGGATTTGGTAGACTGCTGGAAAGTAGACGAAGGCCTGACGTCCTCGGACCACAACGGCATTGTTTTTAACGTACGGTTACAAAAATCAAAAGGTATTCAAATAGGCAGAACCACGAGAATGTACAACACCAAAAAAGCAAAAAGGTCTGAATTTCACTCTAAATTATCTCATCTTATGGCTGAAAACCAACTAACAGTAGCAGAAATAAACAACATAAAATGCAAAGAAGAAATTGATGTAGCACTCAATAAATATACTGAAGCGATTAAAGAGGCGTGTGTACATTCAATGCCTATCAAGAAAACCCAAGAAAAGCTAGCAGTGCCGTGGTGGTCCGAGGAGCTCGCCGAAATGAAGAGGGCAGTCACTGTGAGAAAGCGACGAATTAGATGTGCCGCGCCAGCCCGTAGGTCGAGAGTCGTCGAAGACTACCTTAAACACAAGGCGGAATATGAATCCAGAGCAAAGCAGGCCCAAGTTGAGAGCTGGAGAGAGTTCTGTGGAAGACAGGAGAAGGAAAGGGTCTGGGAGGGGATTTACAGAGTGATCGGAAGAACAACGCGCAGGGAGGAGGATCCGCTGCTTGAAAAAGACGGAAAAGTGTTAGACGCAAAAGGCTCCGCCAGACTACTCGCCGAGACGTTCTATCCGGAGGACCTCGCAGATGGCGATGACGCTTTCCATCAACAAGTTCGCTTAAAAGCCAGCATGGTTAACACAGGGGAGCAAGATGGTCCCTGTGACCCATTGTTTACCATGGCGGAACTGAGAGGGGCATGCGGATCCTTCAATCCCAAAAAAGCCCCCGGTGGAGATGGATTAACTTCCGACATCTGCTGCAAAGCTATTGATGGTAACCCTGAGGTGTTCCTGACTCTGCTTAATAAATGCCTAGAGTACCACCACTTTCCTGAAGCCTGGAAGGAGGCAACAGTCATAATCCTTAAAAAGCCAGGAAAAGGAAACTATTCGTCTCCTAAAGCATATAGGCCCATTGGACTGTTGCCAGTCCTAGGAAAGATATTTGAGAAAATGCTGGTGGCCCGCCTCAAGTACCACTTGCTACCAAAAATGAGCGCCAGCCAATACGGGTTCATGCCCCAACGGAGCACTGAGGACTCCCTCTATACCCTCATGAGACACATTCACAACAAACTCGATAAAAAGAGGATTGTGACACTAGTGTCCCTGGATATAGAGGGAGCCTTCGACAGTGCCTGGTGGCCGGCTATAAAAGTCCGACTGGCCGAAGAAAAATGCCCAGTGAACTTGAGACGGGTCGTCGACAGCTATCTCAGCAACAGGAGAGTCAAGGTGAGATACGCGGGGGAGGAGCACCAAAGGGACGCCAGAAAGGGGTGCGTGCAGGGCTCGATTGGGGGTCCGATCCTCTGGAATCTCCTGCTGGATCCATTACTGAAAAGCCTAGCTGACAGAGGGGATTATTGCCAAGCCTTCGCCGACGACGTAGTATTAATTTTCGACGGTGACTCGGCAGAGGAAATTCAGAGACGTGCAAACCACACACTCGAACATGTCCAGGCGTGGGGAGCCCGAAACAAATTAAAATTCGCCCCGCACAAAACTAGTGCCATGGTGATTACTCGTAGGCTTAAATACGATACCCCACGCCTGAACATGGGAGGTGTCCACGTGGAAATGGTTAAAGAAATCAAGATGCTCGGTGTCATAATTGACGAAAAGCTGACCTTTAACTCCCACGTCTCACACGTCTGTCGGAAGGCAACCGCAATCCACAAGCAACTGTCAAAGGCAGCCAAGACCAGCTGGGGACTTCACCCCGAAATCATACGAATCATATATACAGCGACAGTGGAGCCCATAATCCTGTACGCTGCTAGTGTGTGGGCACCGGCAGCAACAAAACTGGGAATTATAAAATATCTGGCAGCTGTGCAACGAGGAGTCGCCCAAAAAATATGTAAAGCCTACCGCACGGTCTCCCTTAACTCAGCGCTCGTACTGGCAGGAATACTCCCTCTCGACCTTCGGGTTCGAGAAGCCGCACAATTGTATGAAGCCAAAAAGGGAATAAAGCCACAGCGAGATCTGGGCGACAGGGAGGTCGAACGGATGGCCTCAGCCCTGAAAGCTCCACATCCAGCGGAAAGTGTCGACTTGGAAATTGGAAGCCTAACGGACCAAGAACGCTTAGGAGCTAATAGTGACTTCGAAATTCGCGTTTTTACAGACGGGAGTAAGATAAACGGAAGGGTTGGAGCAGCGCTTTCCATCTGGAAAGGAAACAATGAAATAAGGGCTGTTAAACTTTTCTTATCCCCGTACTGCACCGTCTACCAAGCCGAGCTCCTGGCAATAAACAAGGCGATATCTTTGATGCTGAGCCGGAAAGAATTAACCTTCGGCCTTTACAGTGACTCCATGGCAGCCCTACTGACAATAAAGAACCCTTGTTGCCTTCACCCCTTAGCAGTTCACGCGAGAGAAAATCTAAAAACTTTGTCTCTCCAAAACAAAATGGTAAAGCTGTTTTGGATAAAAGCCCATGCGGGGTTAAAGGGTAACGAGCGGGCGGACGAGTTGGCGAAGGAGGCTGCCCTAAACACAAAACGAAAGCCCGATTACGATCTTTGTCCGGTCTCGCACGTCAAGCGAAGCATACGAGGTGTATCGCTTGACGAGTGGAACCGCAGATATGTGCAGGGAGACACCGGTGCCATCACAAAGCTGTTTTTCCCAGACGTAATGACCGCGTACGGAACAATTCGCAAGATGGAACTTACAAATCTTAAAACGCAGATAATGACGGGGCATGGTGGGTTCTCTGAATACTTAAACAGATTTAAGTGCAAAGAGAACCCATCATGTAAATGTGATCCGGCATTGTCTGAGACAGTTCCACACTTGCTTCTCCACTGTCCAATTTTCGGTAGGGAAAGGTTCGAACTCGAGCAAAAAATTGGAATTAAATTAAACATCGAATCCATTAAAGATATAATGATAAGCAAGGAAAGAGACAAGTTCATGAAATACTGTACAAATATAGCTAGCAAAACTGTAAATAAAAATAAAACTAGGTAAAGTAACAATGCTATCATAATATAATGATTATATTATTCAATAGCATAGAAAATTTAGCATAAGAAACATTGTGTTAGAAAACCAGTATAGAACAACATAAATTGTAATTAAGATGGAAAAATAGATGTAAGAGATGTAGAAAAATAGATGTAAGAGAAACTAAGTTAGTGTTTAATATTATTGGTGGTGGGTATGAATAGAATAAGAGTATTGTAAAAATTGAAAAGAGCTTGAAAACTGCCCACAAAAGAGCACGAAAACAGCCCCAAACAATTAAGGTTTTTAGCCGGTAGAAATCCGGCACTATCTGGGTCCTCCCTTCCCAGATGTCTTGCTGAAGATTTTCCTTGATTGTTTTAAAAAAATTAATAACTATAAATAAAGTCTCCGATTATGTTGGAGGTAGTAGATTTAAAAAAAAAAAAAAAAAAAAAAAAAAAAAAACCTAACCTAACCTAACCTAACCTAACCTAACCTAACCTAACCTAACCTAACCTAACCTAACCTTATCCAACCTAACCTTATCCAACCTAACCTAACCTTATCCTTATCCTAAGAGCGCTTTACACTGGAATGTGTATTAAACAGCAAAATATTAATCACTACATAGTATAAAATAAAGTCGCTTTCTCCGTCCCTATGTCCCTATGTCCCTATGTCCCTTTGTACGCTTAAATCTTTAAAACTACGCAACGGATTTTGATGCGGTTTTTTTTAATAGATAGAGTGATTCAAGAGGAAGGTTTATATGTATAATACATGCATAATATACTGAAGGATAACCCACAATAACCATTTTCCCGTGCGGAGCCGGGGCGGGTCGCTAGTAGAAAATATATGCGAAATAATGATAAGTAAAGAAAGAGAAAAGTTTTTGGATTATTGCACTAAAATAGTTAAAATTGTAGCAGGTAAAAATAAAACCAGAAGTTAAAAATATGATGGCTGAATATACTGAAGTATATTTTAAGCACACCATATACAGATGAATAACCTGAAAAAAAAAAAAAATAAATAAATAAATAAAAAAAAAAAAAACAAAAAAAAAAAAAAAAAAAAAAAAAAAAAAAACTGTAAATAAATATAGCAATCGCAAATCGGATGTAATATACGCCATGACTAAAAAATAATATAACTATAATAAAATTAAATTACCATTAAAAGAAGGTCTCTGCTTATGGCAGAGGAACAACTAGGGTACAAATAAAAAAAAAAAAAAAAAAAAAAACCTTATCCTAATCTCAAATCGTAACGCATTCACCGCGTCAAAAAAAATAGGATAGGTTAGGTTAGGTTAGGTTAGGTTTATTGTTTTATAATATCACACCTAACCTAACCTAACCTAATCTAGTGCCCTTTCACCGGGAATATCACACATAAGTATCGTGCATAACAAATTCACCGCGTCAAAAATAAAATAGGTTTAGTTAGGTTAAGTTAGGTTAGGTTAGGTTAGGTTTTTTATTTTTATTTTTTTTCAATATCACACTTAACCTAACCTTATTCAACCTAACCTTATCCTTATCTCAAATCGTAACGCATTCACCGCGTCAAAAAAATAGGATTGGTTAGGTTAGGTTAGGTTTATTGTTTTATAATATCACACCTAACCTAACCCAACCTATCCGAAACACCGAAACAAAAAAAACCTTACCTAACCTAACCTTACCTAATCCTTGCCCTTTCACCGGGAATATCACACATAAGTATCGTGCATAACACATTCACCGCGTCAAAAAAAAAATAGGTTTAGTTAGGTTAGGTTAGGTTAGGTTTTTTATTTTTATTTTTTTACAATATCACACTTAATCTAACCTTATCCAACCTAACCTTATCCTAATCTCAAATCGTAACGCATTCACCGCGTCAATAAAAATAGGATAGGTTAGGTTAGGTTAGGTTAGGTTTATTTTTTTATAATATCACACCTAACCTAACCCAACCCATCCGGAAAAAAAAACCTTACCTAACCTAACCTAACATAATCTAGTGCCCTTTCACCGGGAATATCACACATAAGTATCGTGCATAACACATTCACCGCGTCAAAAAAAATAGGTTTAGTTAGGTTAAGTTAGGTTAGGTTAGGTTTTTTATTTTTATTTTTTTTCAATATCACACTTAACCTAACCTTATCCAACCTAACCTTATCCTAATCTCAAATCGTAACGCATTCACCGCGTCAAAAAAAATAGGATAGGTTAGGTTAGGTTAGGTTTATTGTTTTATAATATCACACCTAACCTAACCCAACCTATCCAAAAAAAAAAAAAACCTTACCTAATCTAACCTAACCTAACCTAGTGCCCTTTCACCGGGAACATCACACATAAGTATCGTGCGTAACACATTCACCGCGTCAAAAAAAAATAGGTTTAGTTAGGTTAGGTTTATTATTTTATTTTTTATACAATATCACAGTGTACGGAAAAATGCATAATGGACGCCTGGGAAGAGAGATTTAGACAGTGCTGGACTCTTACCGGTTAAAAAACCATAGCCTGTCATTTCTATAGTTTTCTGCGTCACAGACGGAGGTTTCTTAAATTTTTAATTAAATACAATTTTAGTTTTATAACATTATTTGTCATTATACTAACTTTATTTGACTGGAAAATATTGATGTTTGTCTGGAACTTTATTGTGTTTTCCACTCGTTTCATTTTTCCGAAGTGTGCTGGGCTATATCGGGAGCGACAGAAAGCAAATTTTCTTAATCTTTTATAGATTTTAAATTTTCACATATTATTATATGAAAAAATTCAAATTTCAATAATTCCCCATCGGCTTTGCCGATTTACGCCGTTCTGGTTTTTTTTAGTCTATTTAGTTGTTCTTCGTATTCCTACTGCATATGGACGCTCCAGCGCGACATCCGCCATATTGTTTTATCCTAATTTCACATAAAAAACCTGTTTTTTCGACTTTTTTCCTAATTTTTCTTCTGTTGACCCCCTTAATATACTTACTATCTTACTCGGCGTCGCGAGCCACGTCCAACGCCGTACCGCACGTCGAGATCGGGCACCTGAAAAACGAAAAATTTCCCCGCCCAACCCACCCTTTTGAGGCTTTGGGATATCACTTCGGTGAATTTATCGAAAATGTTATTTACATTTTATCATTTATTTGTGTAAATTGAATCGTGACAAGTTTTTTTGACCATTTAGTGACTACATACAGTTCTTTTGACTGTACTATCTTTAACTATACCGTACATTTTTTACAATAACATTACAGTACACACACAACACATTACATACACACATATACACACACACACACACACATTACATTTTTTTCTTTTATTTAAATACATTTAATTTTTTACTTTTATTGACTGTAATAATAATTTATTGATTATTTACTTACGTACGTACTCTTAAGACACTTATCATGTATCTGTCAAGATCGCCCATGTCTAAAAACAAATCTCCTAAATCTTCTGGAGGAAATAAAACTTTTAGGATACAACCAAGTACTTCAAACTCTGCCAACCACACAACGGTACGTAAGTCTGTAGAGTTCTTGGAAGCTAAGTCTGCGACTATACAGAAATCACCAGAGTGCTTACTTCTTGATATTGACTTAACGGACGCATCGCCGCAGCCTCGCAATTTAGCCACTGAAGCGCGAGCCCTGATACGCAAGGCAAAAACGCAGATTGACATTTCAAGAAACTTGATATAGATATGCGCTCTGTATCCGAAATAATCACATTATTACAATTATCACGACATGCATTGATTCAACAACTAACTTTTATCAAATAATGAGTTAGATATTCAAAAATGTTAGTTGGAGCGGCTGTCGGTGATTGCACGTCTTGACTCCATTCGGCAGTGGATTTCCTATCATTTGTTCTGAAAACTTTGAATGTCTGTCACTTTACATGATCACGGATTTGAATGGACGAACTAATGATGATCTCTAATGGAAGGTTTGATGAACAAATTGCTGGAAAGATTTTGTAAAAGTTATAAGTACTGAGATTAAAATCTCAAGTGTTTTAGTTTACTTTGCCAACTTTATTAAATTTGAGTTTCTATATCAATTCTTGGGAAAACTTCACTGGGATCATAATCAAGTACGAATATAATGAAGAGTAACCTAGCCGCTTGGAAACATTGGGTAACTCGATAAGTGGTCGCAATTAACGCGGGGATAAGGGAGGGGGGCTGCGGCGCCATGGAGGGGGGAAGAGAGGAGATCCCGTTTCACAATTAAAAGTTACCGCGGTTTATTATCTGTGCCAAGTTCCACAGTTATTCATCACAGACGAAGCCACTGAAAAAAGTTTTTCATGTTTTAAGTGTTGCTCCAAATGAAATTCGAGTTTGAATTACGGTGATGAGGATTCGCGCTCGGATGACTCCGCGGCTCGTCAGAGCTTAACTTTGATCGTAACTCTTTGCAACTGCCGACACCCGGCCCCGGCCCGCCGCGCCGCGTGGCCTCTGTAGTATAGTGATTGATTACATAAATGGTTCACTCTTATCCAGAGTAGACTAGAGCCCCTCGGTGGGAACGTGTATGGGCTGTTAACGAAATGTATTTTAGTAGTGGTATTATACAGTGCTTGTGTTGCGTGTGTACTACACACACACAGACGTCTGTGACATGTATCGGTCCATCCGAAGTTTAACTATGTATTTATAACAGCCAAACTTCCTATGGTTAAATATTATACAACTTTCAATAACTAAATATAAATTTTAATGACAATTTAAAAATATATGTCGGAGATTGAAGCCAGATTGATCGTTTAAATCGATTGTAAACATCGATGACAGTTTTTATTTTACGTTCTCGAGTGTCAGAGGGTAGAATCGATATAGTTGACCGGTGTGAAGTTGGCGCGGTGACGTTTGACAGGAGGCCCTACTACCGGGAGTGGGACCGGGTGGTTCACTCACATACCTAAATAGCGCTGCTCAGGGCGGGCGTGCCCTCTGGGTAGATCTTCAGCCGCGTTGATAACTTTGTGTGTCTGAGAATTAGTGTGATTCTGGCGGACGTACTAGTCCGGTGTGTTTTGTGATGCTTGATTCAATGTGAGATCTGGATGTATGTTGAAATAATGGTTGTTGGAATATTGTTGTACCACAGTCCAGTGGTGTCTGTAAACCGTGAGTAAAGTGATCTAATTATCGTGTCCCTAGCAAGGTTGGCTAGGTTATGTGATATTCGTATGGTGTTAGCTATGGCATTGTTATCATGACCGCGAGTAGAGTAACTGTAATATGGTCGAGTTACATAAGGTCCGGGCGGGGAGGCCCCTTGGTTGGCCAGTTTGTAATTGTTCAGTGTTTACCATGCCAGTTTCCCCTTATGGCATTTTGATGGTGCTCGGATCTACCTAAACCCCTTTTAGGGATTGATTAGGTCCCGATCGTTCATGATAACAAGCAACCGAGTCTATGTTGGTATAGTGTGTTCCAATTGAGATGGAATTCGATATAGTTGGTAAAGTCTGTTTCAATAGTGATGACAAATTGGGGTAGTCCTGACAAAGATAGTGTACGATGTTCCCTAAAAGTTATTGTAGCATACGCCCACGCTTAACGTATTTCCGAGTGTAGCCCTTTTCGGGTTTTCTTTATTTATTTGCTTTCCCCACCACCGTTTTGTCTCTATTTCCGACATATATGATTAAGTTTAAGGTAAGAGAAATGGTATCGTGCCCCGCATAGGTACTAATCACAGTTGATCGAAAATGCAACGTCTACAAACGAGAAGTTGTTTGTTTTTATTAGGATTTTAATAATTTAAAATCCGGTAGTACTTGGGGCAAATATTCTTATACTGTAGTACTACTTTAGAAACCAAAATTAAAATACAGCGTTAAATATAAAATTAAGCAATTTATTAGTATTAATTAGTAGTTTGTTGCTTAGTATCATGTTTGTGAAATGAAATGAAATGAAATGAAATCATTTATTTTAACTTTTGGACACTTTTTTGGACACTTAGTTAAGTCAAATAAAATTACATTTAGTGGCGAGTTCAGCAAAGCAAAATGTGCGGTCTTTTGTGGAGAAGAGCTCGCCGAATAAACTCCACAAGCGTCGCATCTTTTAAAAATTATATTTTTTTAATATGTAAATTA
Organism: Teleiodes luculella; assembly: GCA_948473455.1. NCBI lineage: Eukaryota > Metazoa > Arthropoda > Insecta > Lepidoptera > Gelechiidae > Teleiodes > Teleiodes luculella. The sequence goes on from OX419605.1 coordinate 78,564, forward strand.
TAGGTACAATATATCTTAATAAATTAAATTATATTAATAGCCAACTCAAGCAACCTCATTCCCATGGAGATTCGTCTTCTAAATAATCAGATATCTTGTAATATGCATTTTTAATCAATTTTTGCTTAACTACAACTTTAAACTTATCTAAGGGTAAGTTTTGTATAATAGTAGGAATCTTATTGTAAAAGCGTATACAGTCGCCCTTAAAACAATGTTTTATTTTCTGCAATCGACTAATGTGAGATGCCAATTTGTCTTTATTTCTAGTATTAAGAGCATGTCGATCACTATTCTTTGCAAATTTTGTTATATTTTTTTTTACATGTAATAAATTGTGGTAAATGTACTCCGATACTAATGTTAAAATATTAATTTCCTTAAATTTTTCCCTAAGTGACACTCTAGACCTTAATTTATAAATTGCACGAACAGCCCGTTTCTGCAGCGTAAATATATTATTTGCATTTGCAGCATGTCCCCATAGAAGAATTCCATAGGTCATCAAGCTATGAAAATAACTAAAATACACTAATCTAGCCGTATCTACATCAGTAAGAGCTCTAATTCGTTTAACTGCATACGCCGCTGAACTCAGTTTGTTCGACAATTTATTTATGTGAGGATCCCATTGCAGTTTGGCATCCAAAGTAATTCCAAGAAATACAGCAGAGTCCACAAGGTCCACTCTCTGTCCCTTTATTATTATATCAGTTGCTACTGGAGTAACATTTGGTAATACAAATTTAAGGCATTTTGTTTTATTTTCATTAAGTAATAAATTATTTACCGTAAACCAGTTAACTACATCATGGATAGCATTGTTTACGTCGTCATAAACTAATTGTTGTCTTTTAACTTTAAAAATTAAAGAAGTATCGTCGGCAAACAGTACCAACCCATGTTTTTCTTTTATAAGATATGGCAAATCATTAATATACACTAAAAACAAAAAAGGACCAAGAATGGAACCCTGCGGGACGCCCATTTTTATCTTAGATCCAGGCGATCTTTTCCCATTAACATCGACCAAATGGAATCTATTCGTAAGATATGATTCAAGAAGATCGAGCGCCCGGTTTTTTACACCGTAATGATTTAGTTTCCTGACCAGAGTGCTATGATCGACACAGTCAAAAGCCTTGGATAAATCACAAAAAATGCCAATGGCATCCATTGAATCTTCCCAGGCATCAAAAATTTTAGTAATGAGCTCAACGCCTGCGTCAGCAGTTGAGCGACCCCGAGTAAATCCAAATTGATTTACGTGCATTAAATTATTTCTATAAAAATAACCCTGCAACTGATTAAGAATAAGTTTTTCAAATATTTTACTAAGTGTCGGCAGTATAGATATAGGTCTAAAATTGGTGGGGTCTGTTGTACTGCCGGCTTTGAATAAGGGTATGACTTTACTCAGTTTCATCAGGTCAGGAAACACACCATTATCAACGCATTGGTTAAATATAAAACTTAGATGAGGTGCTATACAATCTATTATGGAACTTATTATTTTCACGGAAATTCCGTCAACGTCGGGAGTCTTTTTCATTTCCAGGGATTTGAATACCTTTATAATTTCGTCGCTGTTGACATGTCTAAATTTAAAAACAGTTTTGGATTCCTCAACGTTACGTTTAAGTATGGATTCAGCCTCAGTGGGAGACGAGTTCAAAGACTTGGTTGTCGAAACAGGAATATCAGTAAAGAAATTTTCAAAAGCTTTTGCAATTTCTAAGTCAGAACTCAAAATTTGGTTGTCTATTTTAAGCTTAAAGTTGTTGCTTGCTGGCTTAGATTTTCCTGTTTCGTTATGTATAATTTGCCAAGTGGTTTTAATTGTATTTTTACTAGATTTTATCTTATTATTAATAAAATTAGATTTAGCTACAATACACACGCGCTTAAACATTTTTGAATATTCACGAACATAGTCTACAAACGTACTACTTTTGTTATATGATCTTTCTTCATAAAGCTCATATAACCTTTGTCTGCTCTTATGAACTCCCACTGTTGCCCAATCACTGAACAATAATTTATTACTAGTTTTGATTTGTTTTGGCTGGAATATTATATCATATTCGTTTTTAGCTAAACTAGTCAGTGAATTATACAACGTATTTGGATTGTCACAATATGATAATTCAGGTAATTTATCCATGATATTATTTCTGAATCGTTGAAGCCGAGTGTCACTTATAGGCACGCATGTGAAATTTTTAATTGGTTCTTTTTCAATTTTAATATTAAAAGATCCTATTTGACCTGAATGATCAGAAGATAATTGATTAATAATTGATTTAAAGTAAGGTTCAATATTGGAAAATATATTATCAATACAAGTCTTAGAATTGGCAGTGATTCTTGTAGGCTCCAAAAAAATATTCTTTAAGTTATAACATAAAAATAAAGATAGCAGTCTTTGACACAAGTTACAGTTCTTTAAGAGATCAACGTTAAAATCTCCACAAACAAAAATATATTTACGCTTGTCACTTATTTTTGATAGTGCATCATCCATGACTTTTTCAAATATTTCAAAAGACGAATTAGGGCGCCTGTACACGCTCATCACAATAAGTTGCTCGAGTTCAATACAGGCTATCTCGGTAGTATGTTCAACAGAGAGGCTCACTATGTCTACTCGTTCCTTAAATTTTAAATTATTTCTAATGAGTATCAATGAACCGCCGCATTTCTTATCGGTTCTGCTGAACGAACTTCCTACCTGATGGTTGTTAAAGCTAAACATGAACTCATGCTTTTTCAGCCAATGTTCTGTTATACACAATATATCTATGTTATTACAGTTCATGAATAACTCAACTTCCAATTCTTTTGCATGCATTGCACCTTGAATATTTTGATGTACCAGATTTAAAATATTTTTACTACTATTATATACTGGTATATTTAGGATACTTGTGGGAATGCCAGAGTTATTCTCTATTGTCTTTTGAATTAATTTAAACAATTTGGAACATATTCCAAATTATTCAAGGTGTTACAATTAATTTGCTCAATAGAAGCAATAGTCTTATTGGTCAGTGAACTGACTGAATTTAATATACAATATGATAGGATCTGTGCTATCTGTCTGGTAAAAAATTTTGGTAGGTAGTACCTATCCTTGGTCAAATAAAAATAATTTCCAATATAAATATTGGTGTCAATAAAATGAAATTTGTCACAATGACGACATGTCAGTGTATGCATTAACGTGTTATAATTGTGTCGTTTATCATTTTCATTTGACTGGAAAGATTGACTGAAGGGAAAAGCAAACAAAACAATTTTTGTTACATTTTGTACTGAATTCAATTCGGAAAAATATTTAATAAGATCTTTCTTTGATAAATTTTCCCTTCTTCCAATTAAAATTAATAAAATAGTTGGTTTTGTAAATCGCGCCGTCAACACTTTGGCAAGTATTTGGGAATATGTAGCCCCAGGTATACAATTGTTTATTACTGTATTACCCAAATGCCGGCTTAATTGTAAACCCATACCTTTTCCAAGTTCATCGCTATACATAACGTAGTCCTTAGTTGGTGAGAGGGAGGTGGTATTGTTGTCGGAGTCGACGGACGGCGGCGCCTGAGTCAGTATCAGCTGCTCGGGCAGCTGTTGTACCGAGTCGGAACGTCGTCGCGCGGCCGGCGCCGGCGCGGCATAGTTCACTGGAGCTGGAGTTAACTTGCAATCACAACAGTGATTGTTTGCCATAGACATATACGTATCGTAATTATATTGACACATCTCCAATAAACTATCCATAGCCGATACGTGCTCCTTGATTTCATTTTGCGATGACTCATATTTGAGAGAAATTCTTTGTAATGATGAATTTAATAGAAACATTTCTGACTCAAGGCGCCGTGTCTCACATTCATAATTTTGTGTAATTTTTTCTACATTTAATCTATAATTATCAATTTCGTTAATTAAGTCGACACGTTCTTTACTACAATTTAAATTTTTACAAAGCGTTTTATTTTTGTTGGCTAATTTTTGTGTTTTTTTAATATAATTATTTAGTTTAACATATTTTTTAAGTTTATTTTTACTACAGCTCATTGTCGTCACCGATTGTGACCTACTGGGACTTTCACATGTTAAATCAATTGTTACAGTAGGTTGTTGTTCGGTCGGTGAGATAACAGAGGGGGCAGGTGTAGTGACCAGCTCATCGAAGAGTGTCTGGGTCTGGGCCGAGTCGAGGTCGTCGATAATGGTTTCCAGCGAACGAATCTTGTCTCGTGCGTCACGTAGCTCCTTCTCCAGTGTAGTGATACGAGCCAAGGAATCTTCAAACGCGCTGCCATCCCGGTCGAAACTGTCCACCAGACCCTGAAGCCGATCCCTGTCACCCGCCATGTCCACAAGCTGGTTATGCAGCTCTGTCATCTCACTTTTCATTTTTCTATTTTTATCTACTATGAGTAACACCTCCTTCTCACTCTCTTCCCTCTCTGTAAGCAACTGCTTATTGATTTCCCTACACTGCTTAAGCTCATGTAAAGCGAATTTCAAGTTATCTTCCAACTGACGGGCTGCGGTACTTCTGGTAGTAGGCATTATAAATAATAAATAATAATTGAATATCAATAAACAAGATCGAAGCACAGCTGATAAGCAGTTACCTACTTAGTTTGAGGTTATGCTTTGGTTTGTAAATATAGCAAGTTATTATGCAGGAAATTTATGCAATTACAATATATTAACGTGTTTTGAATATTTATTATGCAAAAAACACCATAAATACCTGCCAAACAATGCTATATTTTAAATATTTCTAGTGAGTACGTAACGGTTTTTACTAAGTCCACACACAGTATTATTTTTCGTATTTCTAGCACTTAAACTATAAAATAATATTTAACACACTTATTTTAACGTATTACTAAATAGATGAACTTGGAATAATATGTAATAATATATTAAATCACGAAATAATTACGGAGAAGTTTGTTTACAATGTAGCCGACAGTGTTGCCAGCGCGAAGTTCTAAAGAGAAAGAAAGAATATTTAAATTCATAATCAACCATAATACTTATAAATTCCATGCCATTCGTTTCTATCTTTCCTTAAATCCATGTAATCAACATAAAACCCACAGACAAATCAAACTAGTAACACACTTGGGAAATATTTTCGACTAGCGACCCGCCCCGGCTCCGCACGGGAAAATGGTTATTGTGGGTTATCCTTCAGTATATTATGCATGTATTATACATATAAACCTTCCTCTTGAATCACTCTATCTATTAAAAAAAACCGCATCAAAATCCGTTGCGTAGTTTTAAAGATTTAAGCGTACAAAGGGACATAGGGACATAGGGACATAGGGACGGAGAAAGCGACTTTATTTTTACCCACGACGGAACGGAGCAGGTATATGCGTTTAGGGTGAGAGATGTTTGTTTGTGTGTTTGTGTGTTTGTGTGTGCGTTTGTGCAAAGTAATGTTCCCACCTATCTTCTAAACTAATGATCCGATTTTGATGCGGTTTTCAAAAATGGGTTTGTGTTTGACGAGTTCATGTTCTTAGACAGGTGTCATGGCTGTAACTCACTAGGGGGCGCCACAATATTAGTGCAAAGCAATGTTGCAATATAATCAAAACGAAATGTCCGATTACAATTCTGTTTACAGCAATGTGTACGTGGTAGCTTAGTGCATGTTCCTAAATAATAAAAATTACGTCTGTAACTTACTAGAGGGCGCTACAATATTAGTGCAAAACAATGTTGCAATATAACCAAAACGAAATGTCCGATTACAATTCTGTTTTCAGCAATGTGTACGTGGTAGCTTAATGCATGTTCCCAAATAATAAAAATTACGTCTGTAACTCACTAGAGGGCGCTACAATATTAGTGCAAAATAATATTGCAATAATATTAAAACGAATTGTCCGATTTCATTGCGGTTTTCAGCAATGGGTTCGTAGTTGATTAGTGCATGGTCTAAGATAAGTTTTATGATATTAACTCACTAGGGGGCGCTGCTATATTAGTGTGAAACGATTATATTGCAATATTATTAAAATATGTCATTATTAAATTCAGAGTTCAAACACAAATATTATAGTCCTCAAGAGTATTGACACCAATTCTGAACAAAAACCAACAGAAAGAAACTGTATAATATTTAATAAAGAACTTAATATTATGTGGTAGGATGAATCACACTTATTCTTTTGCGAGATCTTACCTACATATTATATAGATTATAATTCGTATATGCTCTCTAAAAAGTCTGAAATAAAATTAAACAAAATTAAAAATTTTGAAAAAACCCACGACGGTAAAAATCGAATCGAAAAAGAATAAAATAACTCAAAACCCCCGACTTAACTAGCTTTCTCGAAGATATACTTAGATGTAGCAATAATAATTTTACCATAATACATATCCGAGGAATATCCGTCGGGGGGTGCCTTATTTATATGAAATTTCAACAAAAATTTAATACTCATAAGTGTATTTTATGTCGTCGTTAAACATCTACAATTCTTCAATAATTGTATTCACGTCACTAGAAAAACTTTAGCTGGTTTAATGGCAGCCCCGGCGGATATTCCTCGGATATGTATTATGGTAAAATTATTATTGCTACATCTAAGTATATCTTCGAGAAAGCTAGTTAAGTCGGGGGTTTTGAGTTATTTTATTCTTTTTCGATTCGATTTTTACCGTCGTGGGTTTTTTCAAAATTTTTAATTTTGTTTAATTTTATTTCAGACTTTTATACTATGTAGTGATAAGAAGAACGACGCGTTGGTATAGAAAACACTTGGAGAGAGATGCACGGCGCCCTGATATTTCACAACTAAAAGGATTCTAAACTGAAAGCCTTTTTTTTCTACTTTTGAGATTAATAGCCAGCCAAGAGAAAAAAAAAACCTTTTACTATGTTTCAAACAATGCGAGGAATGAAACCACAAAACTTTGAATTCAGACCGATATGCACTAGAGTGGGGCGTTGAGGCTAAATAGGCTTTATTACGCCGGACTAGACCGTCTAAAATGCAGGGAAGTAAATAATGAGATGACGTCACAATTATCGATTATTATCGAATCAAAAGCTCATCAATAAGGGCGACGGCCGATGGGCTCGCCTGACGCTGATGGATCACTTACACGTCTTATACATACAGAACAATATTGTTTTGTAAGAATACTACTGATTCAGTTAATTTATACCTAGTCACAGAAGAAAATAATAGCAATACCTGACCTAGCAGCAAATTTTAGTTTTGTATATTGTGTTCACAGGTGTCACATCATTTAGTGTAAGTAATTAATGGCATAATAAAAAAGTTACTAAACAAAGAAGTAAACTGAAACAACCCATCTGTAAAACGTAGTTCTTTTATAGAATAAATACTTAAAAATGTATGAGTTCAAGCACCACTCCTACACTGCTCGTATTGTTCGCGTCGCTGTGATATGAGCCAATAATAATTAATGTACCAATGTGCCAATGTGCCAATGTGCCAATGTTGAAGTGATCGGTGGTCGCGAGCGCCGTGCGTCATCTCTCCTCGTACCGGCAACACACGCGCTCGTTATCGCGCCCATGACGGATTTATCGCGCGATTTGTCGCCGGATTTCGTGAAAAATGTCCCGTTTATTAATGCCTTTCTTCCTCTGACATTCACAGTCCTATTAAATGATACAATTTTCCGAACGATTTCGTTGAGTTCTTTTTGTGAGTTTCTTTTGCAAACGGTACATTGAAGTATAAGATCCTATTATTAAGTGTAATAAGTACTATAGTAAATTATCTTCACATTGTTTTTATTATTAAAACTCTACCCTATATTCAAGCAAATTAATAGGTTCTTTTTTTTTGAAGAAACAGACAGACAGACAATGACAGATACGTTTTTTAAACGGTTTCACGATGATGGTATCATATTAAAATTTGTATATCAGTATGCTTTTTAAAATAAATAATAAATATATTTTTTATTTACCAATAACTTTACAGTATCCAACTTATTCCGTAGATAACTTATCACACCAATATGTAAAACATATAAATCGCTGAAGAAGAAAATTCACAGCACAAATGCTGTTTAATTGCTTATGAGTAAATCCTATAGAGCTGAAAAATTTATAAATAAATATATTTAAATATATTGCTCTATTATATAGAAAGATTTAATTCTTTCCTAAGCCAAGCCGTGAGCAAAAAGTTACAACGCGAATATTTCATAAAGCCCCGCGGACAATACGGCCGGTGCGGAAGTGACCGGCGGCGGGGCGGGGCGAGGCGGGGCGGGGAGGGGAGGGCGGCGCAGGCGGCGGGAATAATACATTATTATCGGCAGGTGTGCCTCGCTACAGCCGAAAAGCCTTTTGATTCCTGACGGTTTATGCCTAGGGCTGCTCGTCTTACTCTAAAATACTTGGTGAAAACATTTTAAGGCTAGTCTTTGCAGTGGGTGTTTCAGGCCGTGGAACTGAACTATTTTATAGATTATGGAAAGGCAAATTAATCCAATATCTTGCTCATTGTTCAAATTTTTAAATTTTTGTAGCCCTTTTATTTTAACTTCCGACGAAAAAGAGGGGTGTTAAGTTTGACGTGTGTGTCTGTCCGTCTGTCTGTGGCATCGTAGCTCCTAAACGGATGCTCCGGTAGTGATCTAGTTTTTTTCATTTGCAAGGTTGTCACAATCGAGAGTGTTTTTAGCTATGAACCAAGAAACTATCTTTAGCCATTTGAAGATTTTTCAGCTTTGTTGAAAGAATCAAGTAACGGTTTTGTGTCAAGGGTTTTTTTTATTTTCATATTTAATGTAATTTATAGGTTTACATAAGCTGTTACAGTAGTTGTAGAAATATGTAAAGAGAGATTTTCACGTCCCATACAGCAGTGGAGAAGCTCGCTTCTATGGCCCTTGCGTTCACCCTGACTTATATGGAATGGAACTGACTTGACCTAAACAGATTGCCAGGATAGTTTATATCCAGTTGTCTTTAATGTTTACCAGCAGGCAGTAGCCCTGCGCAGTGTATCATTGTATAGAGTCACAAAGCCTCGCCTCTTTTATTATATTTGCCATCCATCTCTGCGTGTCGCGGCCGAGTCGTGACGTCACGCGCGTGACGCCAGTGGCGCCCTCTACTCGCCTCGCCCGGCCCTTCTTGTGTTGTGCAGCGCCGCTGAACCGTGCTGAGTGGGGTTGTTAACTTGCTATTAACTATAATGTATTAGAGCCTCTGAAAGTTTCACAGAAATAGAGCTGTAGCAGCTATCCAGTCTCCAACAATATTATAATTACCAACTTATGTAAAACCTTTATTATGGAGAAATAAATGACCTTTATTATTATTATTATTATTATTATTATTATTATAGAAAACTGTTATATTATAGGCGATTTTACAGTCTATCATGGCTCATGAAAAAAACATGTTGTAAATAACTGCAATATTTTTTAAGATCCGAAAATGTTTTAGGAATATAATCAATCCACAAATACTACAATTTTTAATATTGGATGTGAAGATAAATCTGTTCTCTCATTTCAAAAGAATTAGACAGTTGTATACCGTTAGTAAAAAGTGTTATTTTTAAGATCGTAATAATTTAACTTGGATACCAAAACTGTTCACCTATTTACTATCTATTGTTGCCATATAATAATTTTGATACAATTAATTAGTTGTCAATTTTAAAATAATATAAAAATCTTTATAATAACCAAATTTTTAACTAGGCTAATAAAGCCGCCCTAATTACTACAGTGCAGTAAAATAAGTACCTACCTATTAAAACATGAAATTACTGCTCCTCAATAAAGTCTAAAATATCCGCGCTGTGATGTCACCTAGTACCATTATCGGAAGAAAATGGCAGATCTAATTAAATTTTTGTTTAATTTTACCCGAAGGCAAATTTAGCAACTAAAACAGGCTATTTCAATTTCCGTAATCAATCAGCCGGCGACTCCTGACTGACGCTAATGAAGTGCTCGTAATGCCCGAGCGGAGCGTTACTTATAATCGGCGGGTTCTTTACAGCGATGATGGCGGGATAATCTGCGTCACCGCCGTCACCCGCCTTCACTCGCCGCGCACAATGCGGGCTGAGCCGAGAGCGGCGCCCGCGCCGTGTAATTATCAGCCTCCGCTTCTTTCTAGAGTTTTTGTGCGATCTTATTGGGCGAGATAAGGAGCCGGACTCCTTTGTTCCATTAATGAGTTGAGGAAACTGCCGCTCTCGAAACGACCAAATTGTTTTGGATTATTTACGTCACGTCGTCACCTCACCTGCCTACTTCATTATGCCCGCAAACACACTGATCATTTACCATTTGTTCCAAATGGGTTTTTGATTAAAACAACGATTACTTGAAATAAATCGTAAACTTAGTTATTATTACTTTAGATTAACTTACCGTGGAGTGCAGAGGCCACAAGTTTTGTGAGGAAGCTAGGGCAGCGTCTTCGGAAAGCTACTCGTGACCCCCGTGCCGAATCGTTCCTGCGACAGCACATCTCACTGGTGATACAGCGTGGAAACGCCGCCAGTGTGATGGGGACATTCCCGTCGGGCACGATTCGGGACGGTTTATTTGACAATCTATATAATAAAACAGTAGAGGTCGAAAATCTGTACATAGAAAAAAAATGCTAAGAACCGAGTCAGGGGGATGTAAGAAGTGATATAGAACTCATCCAGATTTTTTTAGATTTTTTTGTTTCCCTGTTTGTCTGTTTGTCTGTTTATCTGTTTGTCTGTTTGTCTGTTTGTACAGGCTAATCTCCGAAACTGTTGGACCGATTAGAATGAAATTTTGCATGGTGGTACCTTATATCCCTGGTCAACATCTTAGATAGTTTTTACCGCGGGAAAATATCTCATTCCTACGGGAAAATGGTTCAATAAGTAAAAGTTTCTAATTTCTCAAACACGACGTATCCTATTTCAATGAAATTTGCTATATGGGGGTTTTTAGGTATTAAAAAAAGAGAAACAATTTTTTTGGGATTTTAAAAGTAACAAATTCAGTAATATTACCACAGAATAAATAATAGTACTAGGTATTATAGGCCGGGAGATGCTGACAGAAATTTTTAGGTCATTTGTTACAGTATGGCGGTTTTACAGGGGTCTTAGTACGTAATGACGAAAAGATTAATGATGGTCATAGCGCTGGTACTGGCGGCCCAATCACGTGGGCGTTATGGGAACTTGTCGGATAATTTACGGAAGTCAGATGATTTGTTACACAAAAATTTTAGTATTTTCCGATAGCCCGTAAAAAATAACTAGACGGTAGTGTCATGCCATACTTTTCCGGTGCGGCTTACAGGCCGCCATACCGACGCGAATGCGTTAATAAAAAATTAAAAATTCAACCATTTGTTACAGGCTAATTTTTGCACAGTTGATCATCGTCGTGCAGCCATTTACGAAAATCACCATGCCATACTTTTCGGACGGTTCCAAATGGTCGCCATACCGCCGAAAATCTGCATAATTTTTTTATTTCGCCTTACGATTTGTACCACCTTCAAATTTTTTTTCAACAGCTCCTGAATGATGATAAATAGAAGTGTGATAATACCATACCTGTGGGAGGCGGCGAATGAGTATAATTTTGTTTTTAAATGTAAGATTTTGTTCGTATTTTGAACGATTTGTAACAGTGTGTTGCCCCTTTTTTCCCTCTATTAGAAGTATGGCAAATATAATAATGGTCACATTACATCATATAATTTCCAAAAATCCAAATGCCATACTCGTACAAATCGTCAAATTTGATTGTAACCATGGGGCGGACGACTGTGTGACTGAAGCCAAGACGCAAAAAATAAATTTAAAAAATTGACGATTTGTACGAGTATGGCATTTGGATTTTTGGAAAATATATGATGTAATGTGACCATTATTATATTTGCCATACTTCTAATAGAGGGAAAAAGGGGCAACACACTGTTACAAATCGTTCAAAATACGAACAAAATCTTACATTTAAAAACAAAATTGTACTCATTCGCCGCCTCCCACAGGTATGGCATTATCACACTTCTATTTATCATCATTCAGGAGCTGTTGAAAAAAAATTTGAAGGTGGTACAAATCGTAAGGCGAAATAAAAAAAATATGCAGATTTTCGGCGGTATGGCGACCATTTGGAACCGTCCGAAAAGTATGGCATGGTGATTTTCGTAAATGGCTGCACGACGATGATCAACTGTGCAAAAATTAGCCTGTAACAAATGGTTGAATTTTTAATTTTTTATTAACGCATTCGCGTCGGTATGGCGGCCTGTAAGCCGCACCGGAAAAGTATGGCATGACACTACCGTCTAGTTATTTTTTACGGGCTATCGGAAAATACTAAAATTTTTGTGTAACAAATCATCTGACTTCCGTAAATTATCCGACAAGTTCCCATAACGCCCACGTGATTGGGCCGCCAGTACCAGCGCTATGACCATCATTAATCTTTTCGTCATTACGTACTAAGACCTCTGTAAAACCGCCATACTGTAACAAATGACCTAAAAATTTCTGTCAGCATCTCCCGGCCTATTACTTCAATAAACACGTTGGCTGCAGAATTTAATTCTCAAAAAAATCAATAGATGGCGTTTTACGAGGCTTCTTCACTAACATTCTAAACTACAAAATTAGTTCTTCGATCCTTTTTTTGATGATCGTGTTGGTTGAAAATGTTAATTATAAATTATATATGTATATATATATTACACAGCGTGTAAATGAAAATTTAGGAAAAGATTAAAGGAAAGGTCTGGGGCATTAAAGTGCCATTTTAAAAAAGTGAACTGTGAATAGTTTCATAAACTAGATTATATGAATAATGCGAGGCGATTCGGATTTTACGTAAAATGATTTTGATAAAGGTTCTCTTAACATTTAAATGACAGGTGAAACACCATATCATTATATTTGTTTTTAAATAAAATATAACTACAGCTTTTTCTTTTACAATCGGATATTTTACGCTATTAATTAATTAATATCGGCAATCATCTGCAAGTCGCCCTATTGCGAAAGTGGTGCGCGATACAATTTGTCAATAACCGCGCTTTTAGGCGCCCTGGTCAAATTTTTTAAAACTTTTCTCAGAAACGATAAATATAGTTTTCCATACAAGCTGTTCGACTGAAATGATATTTTTAACGGGAATTTCGATTTATGTATTATTTTCCGAGAGACTTTTGGGAAAGTGCTCAAGACCGTTGACCGAGTGTGTCCTTTCAGTGATTGCTAAGCCGTCACCCGAGAGCGTCGTTGGCCAAGTGGCTAGGCCCGTTGACTTTCATGCAGAAGTTCACTGGTTCAAACCTCGGCACGCACCAATGTGTTTTTAATTTTCGAATTCATACGTACCCATTTATCCACCTCTCTTACGGTGAAGGAAACATCACGAGGAAACCTGCACACACCTGCGAAGTAATTCATAGGTTGTGTGTGAGGTTGACTAACCCGCACTGAGCCAGCGTGGTTGCCTAAGGCCTATTCACCTTATTATGGTTACACATTAAATTATCTAATTAACTATTATTGTAAAATAAAACCGCAGAGGTTGAAAATATCTAGATAGAGAAAAATGCTAGAAACCGAGTCAGAGGGATGTATAAAGTGATATAGAACTAATCCAGTTTTTTTTTGCCTGTGTGTACGGGCTAATCTCCGAAACTGTTGGCCGATTTGAATGAAATTTCGCATGGCGGTACCTTATATTCCCAGTCAACATCTTAAATACTTTTAATCCCGGTAAATAAAAACTACGGTAACTCATACGGCTCAGCACATTGTACGGGCTTACCTACGAAACTGTAATTATATACAGTATTTAAATTTTAAAAGTATTTAAATTATTATAAAAGTATTATAAAAGTATTTAAAAAATTATAAAAGTATTTAAATACAATTTTGCATGGTGGTACCTTATATCCCCAGTCAAACATCTTGGATACTTTTAAAAGTAAAGTAAGTAAGTGCGTTTTAACGCAGAAAATTAAAGAGTTCCCGTGTAATAATAGTTTAACATTACTCCGGAGCAGTGGCGTAGCGTGCCATCTCGGCGCCTGGGGCGGAAGACCCACTTTGCCGCCCCCATTCTATAGGTGCTTAATTAAAATTAAAATTCACAGGTAAGGAGGTACAATTTATTGAAGGTAAAATAGGATGAGCGGTTTTACAAGCGGATTCTACGGGCCTTATGATATGCTCTGTCACTGATTTCGCAGTTTTCTTTCAAATAAATATTAAAAAATAGTTTGTGCGCAAAATTTTAGATAAAAATGGAACATTATAGTGTGTCTGACACATCACTGTGGCGTCACGGGGACTCTAGTCCCCGCGGTCGGCTAAATGGAACACGTCTCGGGGACTCTAGTCCCCGCGACTACATCTGTGTGTTCAAGTGCCATCTGTGCATGAAATACCAAACTGTTTGCTATGACACCTCTATGGAAAGCTTCTCAAATAGTTAACGAAGGAAATGATAGGTGGCAGGTGTAATTTTTTTTTCGATGAGTATTTTTTCTTCGAAGTCAAAACTGACGTCATCTGTTTACAATCGGAACTCTGTCGTATCTTGTGGAAATATTAATGAGTTTTTTGTATTTCTGTGTGTGTTTTATATCAAAATAATCGTGAAGTGTTAAGTAATGAGTGTTTTGGAGGATTCCGACATGATTCAAGTGAGTACGCGAAAAAATCCGTTCTAAAAATAGGCCTTTTTTTTTTAGGTTAGGTTAGGTTATGCCGTAATTATTTTTTTAAAGTGTTCAAATAACAGTTCAAATCTTTAATACTGCGCATATATGTTGCCCATGTCCATAGCTATCGACTGTATTTTTTTAAAGAAGAATAGCCTTGTAGTTTTTAAACTATGATGATTTTTCTGCGCCGGGCCGCCGCTCGATTTCGCAAAAACTTGCGCTTGCGCCGGCCGGGACGTTACGGGCGCGTCGCGCTGCCATGGTTGGGCGTTTCGGGCGGGCAGGTCGGTAATGAATGAATCATAGATCAGATCTCAACCCGCTTCACCGGCGACATTTTGCCGCCCCCACGGGCTGCCGCCCGGGGCGGGCCGCCCCCTCCGCCCCACCCACGCTACGCCACTGACTCCGGAGAAGTCGAAAAACAACGCGGGCGTAGCCGCGGCCAGACAGCTATCTCTATATAATTAAATTGTAGACATCAAATGTCTGTACATGGAAAAAAAAAGATGAAATTCGAGTCAGGAAGATGTAAGAAGTGAAATAGAACATATCCAGATTTTTTTTTTGTTGCTCTGTCTCTTTGTCTGTTTGTAAGGGCTAATCTCCGAAACTATAAGACCGATTCAAATGAAATTTTACATGGTGGTTCTTTACATCCCTGGTCAATTTCTTGGATACTTTAAATCGCGAAAATTAAAGAGTTCCCGTGGGACAGTTCAAAATTACTAAGGAAAAGTCGGAACACAATGCGGGCGTAGCCGCGGGCAGACAGCTAGTTATTAATATTTTGTTTGACTTTTTTTGTTTTGTGTTGTTTTATTTTGACTTTTCTTTGACATGTATGAATTCAAGTAATTTAGATTGATGTGTGTCTACTGTTACTTAGATTCTAATAATATCATTTTAAAAATAAAGCAATTTGTACATCGCCTAGACGTCGAAAAGTGATTTTTAAAATCTTATTTCGAATAAAACATATTTCATTTTATTTCATTTCATAATTTGGGAAAATGGATTATCAGTTTTGAATTTCATGAGAAAACTAAATGAATTTGAGTTTTATAACATATTTATTAATACTCTTAAACAATAAACAGAATCATCTTGAAATAAATAAGAACGACAGTGTTTAGGATTAGGTTAATTAATATTCACGGTTATTTATCTGTATATTGGTTGATTTATCTCAGTAATCCCATATTACGAACGTAAACTCTCCTTGCGTTTGTAAAGGACTATCTGCTTGCTTCTGGTACTCGGGTTCGGAGTAGCGCCCCCAGTATCTGTTGTACGTTTTGTAGCCGTCGTCGTAGTCGTCATCGCTTCCAAACAGCGCCCAAATCAAAGAGTCGATGAAGGTATTTACAGGCATTATTATCTGTGAGTGGTCTACCTCTGGCGCTGAAGGAATGATGGGATGGTAGATGTGAGGCTCTTCAGGCTGCAATTGAGCTGCGGGTGCGTCCTCTTTGTGCGGTTCGTGAGGCTCTTCTGGCACAGAAGCTGGTTTCTCATGCGGTTGTGGTATTGGTTCTGGCTCTGCAGCTATGGGTTTCTCCGTAGGTACTTCAGGTTCTAATTTTTTGTCAGCAGCTTCTGGTACTAAGGGAGGGATTGGTTCTTCTTCGGGAGCTGGTGGATTCAATACAGGTGCTTCTTCGGGTAATACTGCGTTGATGAATGCAGGTGGCTCTTCGTGTTCTGCTGGATTTTCTAATGCAGGTGCTTCTCCAGCTGCTGGTTCTGGTGCGGCTGGTGCTTCCTCAGGGGCTGGTGCCTCCTCAGGGGCTGTTGCCTCCTCAGGGGGTGGTGCATCTGACGGAGCCTCAGGAGCAGCCTGCTCTAGGTTGACTTCTTCTTGTGCTCCATCATCAATCGGTGCACCTCTCACAACAGCCAAAATAGCTAAACATACCTAAACAGAATTAAACAAATTCATAAAAGCAGTTAGTTTTAAGTTTTATTTATCAACATAGTCACTCTCACGTATTTATCTTTGATAACATGTATTTACGATCACTTCTAAAAAGAAAATTTTATAATATATTATATATTTATACTAAACGTTGCTAGTGATCTAAGTAGAAACTGACATCGGTACCACTGAACTTCACATTAACTAGCTTTTCGCCGCGGCTCCGCCCGCGTTTACAGCTTTTTCAGTGAGAATGAGGCATTTTTCAGCGGTAAAATGTAGACTATGTTACTCAGGGAGAAGGCAGCTTTCTAATGGTGAATTTTTTTTTTAATCGGCACAGTAGTTTTTGGGTTTATTCATTACAAACATACACGCGCGCACACACACACACACACACATTAATACACATCCGTGGTCATTTTGCTCTGTAGACTACCTACTCCGAATTGATCTTTCCTCTTTATAATATTAGTATGATTTTGATCCTTAATAAATTTGTTTTTATTTAAAAAAAATTACAAAATTGTTAAAAAAATCACTCAACATACCAGTAAGCGCATCTTTCTTGCAAGAACTACAATAACTAATGTGTTAATGTTCTAGATCATCAGTGTTTATATAGAGTGCGAGGAAATTAGTGGGTCTCCGTCATAGCAGACGCGCGGTATGGAAATGCCAGTGAATTATCTAACGACTATAGTAATTATATTTGACACGTATTTAATGCGGCGACAAATTAATCTAAATTGGGGATATAAAAAAATGAAAATGGGTGCTAAAATTAATAGGT
Source organism: Teleiodes luculella (assembly GCA_948473455.1). Lineage (NCBI taxonomy): Eukaryota > Metazoa > Arthropoda > Insecta > Lepidoptera > Gelechiidae > Teleiodes > Teleiodes luculella. Next base: position 96,003 of record OX419605.1, read on the forward strand.
TGGCAACTATTATGAGCTATCATTTTAAATATAAAGTGTGTTCTAAATAAATGAATTGCAAGGTAGTTTTTAAATTAAAACTGGCATCGAGTATTTGTTTTGGCAACTAAATTTATTTTCAAGCAAAAACATAATGGCAGATAAAAAAAGACAAAAAGGCTTCAAATATGGCTTCAAAAGTTTTTTATGCGACATTTTAAGAGCTCTAAACAAAGTTTAAAACAGGATGCACAGTTAATGGGGCTAATTCGGTATTGCACACGCCTTATCTTAACTAATTTTAGTTCATTTTTGACAGGACTTAACAAATCTTGACACGATTAACGTTCGGATACACATTATCTCGCTCTGTGCACGCTCCTGCAATATTTTTTTTTCAACAGAAAGGCAAAGGTATAATGTCATGCAACCTTAATCCGCAATAAAGTGAACGTTAGTGAAACGAACGCACGCGCAACGAAACGCAACTTAGTATGTGTTACGTTCCGTTTTAGTTTCGGAAATTAGAAATTTATATTTTTTCTGCGTAAAACAAAAACGAAATTGCAAAATAGAACTTATGGTCGATTTGTTGTACAGTAAGCAGCACATGCGGCTGGACATTATGACCTTGAGAGCGCCCGTATTCCGTAGTGATAGGGGTGAATTTCATAGTGCAAGTGTCCAACCGCATGTGCTGGCTTCTGTACGTACTGTTAAGTGAAGGTTAAGCTGGGCCAACGCGATTGCGATTCTGTTCCTTATTCGATGGACATAAGAAAGGTGCAAAATCCAAAGTAATCTGCTTAGCATGCTCTTGCTTGTACGATTGATGGAGTTTTTAGCTGATAGACTCGACCGACCCCTCTGACCTGACTGAGGATGAGCGATTCAGTAAATATCCCAGATTAACGAAAGGAGATTGGTTGAAGCAACTCATCACTATTTAATTTTTACCCGATTTCCTAGTTTGTTAACCTCAAAACTTACAAAATATAATAAGTCTACACCTAAAAAAACTGAACTAAATTAAGACCATTTTAAGTTCAAAACACCTAAAAATGACAGATAACGAACTAAAAATGACAGATGAATGGTCGTTCCCGAATAGCTAAATGGCGTTAGTTCAACTTATTTTTAGTCCTGTCAGATTCCATACAACATTAAGTTAAGTCGTGCGTTCCGAATAGCTAAATATGTCATCTGACACATCTTAACAAAATTTTAGTTAAATTTAAGTTAAGATTAGTGCATTGGTCAACATCGAATCGACACCAATATCTTATCTTTTTTAAGTGTATTTTACGGTTATGTAAAAATCAATGCCCAAACGAGCTTTTTTTAGATAGAAACCAACAGTTGACAACTAAAAATGACACCTCACTAATATTATTAGTCGCCTAATTATTATTTATACTACCTTAACTATATTTTCAGTCGACTTACTTATTATTTTTGCTACTTTATAGTAGCTGGCATAATTTGATTTTTATGATAGCCCCGTTTTGAGGCTTATTTATTATAATTAAAGCCAAATAATTTAAATGCTGCCAAATTATTTTTTAAGTTGCTAACAGTTTGTCGCCGTTTCAGTTTTTAGTCGCCTCGAAAATAATAAGCCATTATATTTAACGGTACAGGTACTTCGATGCCGAGCCAATATCCGTTTTGATACTTTGCTATCATATTACTCGTATTCATTTAATTATCCAAGTTTCAGTTGGTTAATTTTTCACCGATGATAAACTACTGCACAAATTTGTAAAATTAATGAGATCAGTTCTGATTTCATGAAGTTTTAATTTTTTTTTGTTAAAATGTTGATATTATACATTAGGTGTATATAGTGCGCAGCAAGTTTATTTTATTACAATAGCGGTGTACCTACAGGTAGCTAGACGCAATCAATTACAAACAACTTGTAAGTAGTTAATAAACTTTGTTAATTATCAGTAATGAACGAGTTGCCGAGTTGATAGGCAGAGCCGTACCAGTTAATTTATAGCAAATTACTTGCCAATCAAAAGTAGAGAAAATTGGTTTGATCTAGTATACAAAGAATAAAGGAGTGAAATAATAAAATAAATTGAGCTTTTTTTGTTTATTCGTGTTGAAGAAGTTTACTCAAATTCGCACTCAAATTAATTGCTGCTACTTGTCCACTTGAACGGCATGTCCCGTGATCCCGTGGCAGAACTCTCCTCTTAACGCAACGCCGCGCCGCCGGGTGTAAGGTATCTCTGCAACTGCCGGTTCTCTACCAGCTAACAAGTAAAAAAATATATCTATGGTTAACTACAGAAACTAATATGTATGTTTATGTGTACAATAAACTGTAAATAAATAAATAAATAATATACATTTATACGCGGTGTTGATATGCTCCTTACACCTATGATACATAGTTTTTACTGTTTTGCATAGGTAGTCTAGGGATTCCCTCGTCAATGATAGAATCTGGTATCTTCTTTAGTATTTAATTAATTCTTTTTACACGCTTTATATTAGCTTCACTTGTAAGTAACTATATATGTAAGAAAATCTTGGAATCTTAATTTGACCCACTTCCCGGTCTTCGATTAGGATGAAATTTTGCACACGCTCTGAGTTCTGATGACAATACATGACTAGCTAAGAAACGTCATTACAAATCCAATATGGAGGCCTCCCCATCGTTGTATCTAAAAAAAATTTGTAATCTTAATTTGACCCACTTCCCGGTCTTCGATTAGGATGAAATTTTGCACACGCTCTGAGTTATGATGACAATACATGACTAGCTAAGAAACGTCATTACAAATCTAATATGGTGGCCTCCCTAAGATGGCGAACTGCCTGTTTGAAATCCACCCCCATGATATGGGTAACAAATGAAAGGGTTTGCTGTTAGAAATACGAAAAAAAAGTCACGTGACTTAAATCCAAAATGGCGGACGTCCAAGGTGGCGGACAGGAAGCGTGTTTTTTAGTTTTTTAAACTATGTATTATTTAATAGTAAATTGGTCATTTCGCGACCCACACAATAATCATAATGATGTATATTCTTTTTTTTTTACGCGAGACAATTCATAATTCAAAATCAAATAGTTTTTCTAGATTTACGGCATAAGCGCCAGTTACATTTAAAAGGAGTTGCAAACGCGTTGATGCAAACTCCACATCCCCCGCGGTCACAAGAATTGTCTCGCCTATCACAGCAGACAACCCTAAACTTATGACCTAAAAGTGGACAGGGCAAAATAAACACTTAACATAACAACCTGTCAACAAAGTCTGTTGCTAACAGCTTCCTGGTGCAATGCAAGCATACAAACCAGGCCATTGCACAAGAAACGAATGTCAAAACCTGTCCCAAAAGACAGTCGCATCATTGATCAGGTTGGACTACCAAACATCGAGGCTATAAGCCAATATACTCTAGTCCTAACAGCGTCACATAATGAGTAACCGTCAACCTGTCAAATCAGAAGTTGATACCAGCGTCCAAGAATAATTTAATTTGCTTTAAAAATATAAATAATAATCAATATTCCAAACCAGGACACGCAAGCAACAACGCCCAACAACGACAAACGAACAATCAAACACAGGGCGCACGCATCCTAACTAACACTTAAATATTTCAACCTAAGTTAAGTTGACATCAATCAGGGAAAGCGCGAATCTAAAATCTTCATTATACAAGTAACGTAAATCATGACGATGTTAAGACATCATTGAAAGAGAACAACAAGGTGTCAACAACCCTACACTAAGCTCTCTGGTATCTTCTTTAGTATTTAATTAATTCTTTTTTAATAGTAAATTGGTCATTTCGCGACCCACACAATAATCATAATGATGTATATTCTTTTTTTTTACGCGAGACAATTCATAATTCAAAATCAAATAGTTTTTCTAGAATTACGGCATAAGCGCCAGTTACATTTAAAAGGAGTTGCAAACGCGATGATGCAAACTCCACAGTAGGTAGGTATTATGAATTAAATGTATCTTTTTCTGAAATACGTATTATACACATTAAAAGACTATACGAAGAACAAAATAATATTTACAGCAGCGCCGCCCCACTGATTAGGAAAGAAATAGGCTTAATACATTTTTAATACTTGAGCGCTAAAATCGAAGTTTAAGCAGTCACCGTGGCCGAAATCGGTCAAGGAGTATTATAGAAGGAGGAGTAGTATGGTAGAAATATTTTTTTGATACGACTAATATAAAATATTGCCGAGACCCAACGCTACGTTGTAATAAGGTATCAATTTCCAAATCTTGATCCGGCCAGCTTTAACCGCTACATTACGAGCTCGACAAATTCTTCAGAAATGCGGAGCCAATAGCGCTGTATGGCGACACTGACAAATATGACGACCCCCCCTTCCGCTCTCTTATCCCCCCCTCCCTACATTGGTAATAATAAAAAGATGAAACACTAAATACTATGTAAGAGAAAAACAGCTACAAGAGGTAACTAAGCTAACAACAACCACAACCTTTTGGTTCAATTCTGGTCTTTGAGATAAAGTCTCCCTTGCTTGAACTATAATGCGGGTTAGAGATCACAGTTGTAGTTGGGTTAGGGAGTGTGTAGTTGCCTCTTATCCAGGCCTCTCATAACCGGGAACCACACAGATCACAAACGGAGTACAAAATAAAAAAAGAGTGTTCAAATGTGACGGGCTGCTGCTGGGCGACAGGGGTTCTGCAGGCATGAAGGGTCGCCTCCTGCAGAGGCCGGGTTCTCTGTAGGGGTGGCGTGAATTTCTTTTGATTGCAGAAAATGGCTGCAGGACTCCTAGAGGGGATACCTCCACGTGCAGGAGGCCGGTAATAGTACAAGCGGATTCGTGCGCTTGTAAGATTACAGGCCACCTCTGGTGCGCCCGGGCAACAACAGTTAGCAACTGACCTATCGGGCTTTTTACTAGCTGTTGGCAAAATTCCCCTCCGGTTCCGTCGGGTTAGTGTGGGTGTACCCCGGCGGACTATCACATCCACCTGCGCTAGGGCCTGCGCAGTTGAGCGCCGTACACCTGGATGACGGAGTCCTGGGGGGCTGAGCTAGCGCCGTGAGCGGAGCAACACGCCCTCTTTGGTCCCGATTTCAGGTAAACGGTAGCCCTGTCCGCTAGCCACGGGCAGGGAAACGGTCAAGTGTCCCGTCAGAGGGCCACGGCGAGGGGTTGCAGGGGTCGCGGAGGGGGCTTCGCGACTGGTTGAAGGTCATGCTGACGGTGCTCGGCCAGGTGGAACGCCCGGTGGGTAGCGGACCTGCTACTTCACCGGCCACCTGCGCTTGGTGCCCGAGGCGCACCGTAGACCACCCTGGACTCCTATATCTCCCTGATAATCCTAACGGCTGAAGTTCAGTAGGCCGTTCCCAACGTTGCGGGCTCCGTGGAGGGTGGGAAGTCAGGGGGATGAATTTACATACTTTAACAACATGGCTAAACCCAGGTCCAATAAAAACACCACTGGTTCGTCGGGGTCCTCCGATGCAGCCATACAAGATGGGGCTTCTGCTTCTGCAGCGGTCCCGTCTACTTCTACGGCGTCGCCCAACTTCAGCTCGGGGGGTCAACCCAAGGGCCCGAAGGCGGGGACAGCCAAACCCTTGGTTGAAGAGGGAGGGTCTGTAGGGCAACCTGTGGACCTTACCAAATCAACTAATACAGGGGGACCCGTAGTGCAGGCATCGTCCAGTGCCGGTCCATCCCCCTTCGCAAACTTTGAGCTTGCATGGCAAGTGGCGGATAAGCGGGGCAAAGCCAAAAAACCGCATAGCCAAAAGCCGAACCGCCCTCCCGTTCAGGAGACGGCTAGAGCGAGCTCAAATTTAAACAAGAAGCAGCGCAAGAAGGCTCGGCAACGGGAACTCAGAGCTGCTTCTACAAAAACTGGAACAGGTATACCTCCACCCGAGCCGGGGCCCTCCGGATCGGGCACCTTGCAGGCGGGCAACAGGAAAGGGGAAGGCTCACAAGACGGTGCTAACCGAATTGCTGACGCCGGAACCTCAACTGGAGCCAAGCCTGTGGGCAGGAGCCTGTCCAAAAAACACAAATCAGCCAAAAGGCCCGGGAAGAGGGATCGAGCCGCCGCTAGGGAGGGACCCCATGATGAGAGTATCTCTCCTCAGGGGGTGACCAAGAGGCCGCGGCTCGCTGCGTCTACCCGGACCCAAGCCAGCTACGCCGAGGCGGTCAGGTCGGAACTTGCTGTGGTTGTTACCACCGCAGGAGCCGGGGTCCTGACCAAAACGGAGGCTGACAGGCTGATTACCGAACTCCCAAGGCGGATCGTGCAGGCCGCAATAACGCGCGCGCCAGGAGAGGCAGGCCCGGTCTTCAAGGGTAAGCCCACGTACTCGGAAGGGTACCTTAAATTGTGGTGCGGAGACCGGAAGACACTGGACTGGCTCAAGGCGACGGTCTCGGAGATCACCCCGCCGCCAGGGGATACCCTGGTGGTGAAGGGGATGTCCGAAGTGCCAAACCGCGTTCGATGCGGCATGTTCATCCCGGACAAGGATCCTGGAGAGGAAGGCGTGGGCTCATATCGGAACACCACCGATATAGGGCACTCGCTGGACTTCCAGAACCCTTGGGCGGGATGCCAACACTGGCTGATACACGGTTTCGACCGCCAACCGGAGGGGTGGTTTATCTTTTTCTCCATACCCCAGGCCCTGGTCCCGATTTTGATGGAGCACGAGCGCAGACTCACGTGTGGGTTAGGCGCGGTGTACATCATGTTCCAGGGTCCTAGGGGTAGGTTCTATAAAGCCCCTCCGACTGAACAAGACACTGCACCCCGGGGTCTGACGATCACAGGGGTGACAGTGCCCGGAACAAGCGCCAGCATGGAGGTGGTGGACGGCTCTGAAACCCAAAGGGCAGAGGGGCCGCTCGCACCACCCAGCCCGACCACGGACGAGTTGTTGGACGACGGGCCGGACCGAGAATCTCGGAGCGAGCCGCCGTCCACCGACGAGGAGACGGGCGACATGCTGGCGAAACTCTACTTGCGGGCGGCGGGAGAGATAGCCAACAGCGATGGCGTGCCCTTCACCCGCAATTAAACTGCTGCAAGCAAACCTCCAGCACAGCCAGACCGCTACGGCTCAACTGCGGAGCTGGCTGGAGGACAACAACTGCTCAGCCATCGCCTTGATCCAGGAGCCGTGGGTCAGTGATGGCCGCATTAGAGGGCTCTTCAACACTGGAGGTAAGCTCTTCTTCTCGAACGATCATGCTGTACCAAGAGCATGTATTCACATTACTGGCAATCTGGACGCACAACCTCTTATGGAGTTCTGTTCCAGAGACCTCTACGCCCTAAGGCTACAAATACCGCAATCTCCATCGGGACTGACTGAAGTAATCATCGCGTCGGTCTACATGCATGAGAGCGATGAACCACCGCCTCACGACCTCTCAAGACTGGTGAACTACTGTGAAGCGAACGGGCTGGAAATCCTGATGGGAACCGACTCAAATGCTCATCACACACTATGGGGAATGGACACTTGCAACAACAGAGGTAAAACCCTTGTCGAGTATCTATTCACAACACATCTGAATCTCTTAAATGTAGGATCGGAACCGACATTCGTTACCAAGCGAAGCAGAACGATAATTGACATCACCCTTGCCACCCCCAAGGCGAGGGAGCTCGTCGATGGATGGCACGTGTCCAAAGAGGCATCGTGCTCGGACCACCGATGGGTAAGATTCAACTTATTGGTAAGTATACCACCAACTGCTCCTTACAGGAATCCTCGCAAGACAGACAAGCTCTTATTTAAGGAGGTTCTTCGCGACAAAGTCGCGGGACTTCCAATGTATGAGAGACTAGAAAACACAGCGCAAATAGAAGAACTGGTGCAGCGTGTCACCGAATCTTTGCTGAGCAGCTACGAAACAGCCTGCCCTCTGAGTACATCTCTCGGCGGTCCACCACACAAAAACAAATGGTGGGGCCCGGAACTACTGAGGTTAAAGGGTAAGGTCAGGAAGGCTTTTAACAGGGCAATGAACACTTCAGCAGACCAGGACTGGGATTCCTACAAGGAGACCAAGGCCAGGTATAAAAAGCGACTGAGGTATTGGAAAACAGCTTCGTGGAGGAACTTTTGCGACACCATCGAAAGCTTCGAACAAGCCAACAGGGTAAGGAAAGTCCTAGCCCAGCAACACAACCATGAGGCAGGGAGTCTTCGGAAGCCTGACAACTCATACACCAACTCTGCAGAGGAAGCCCAAGAACTTTTGCTGCAGACACACTTTCCGGACTGCAGGATGATTGAAAACATCAACTGGCAGGAGGATAATCACACACCGACAGAGGCCTGTTGGGAATACGCCCACAAGGTTATAAATGGAGATAATCTCAGGTGGGCCATTAACAGCTTCCAACCATTCAAAGCAGCGGGACCTGATGGCGTCTTCCCTGCCCTGTTGCAGTGGAGCATGGAGCTTCTCTTGGATAGACTGGTAGTCATCCTGAGAGCATGCTTGGCACACAGGTATATCCCGAAAGGATGGAGGGAGGTCAAAGTGCTCTTCATACCAAAACCAGGTAAAGGAGACTACACTAACGCTAAGTCTTTCAGACCAATAAGTCTTACGTCCTTTTTACTCAAGGCGCTGGAAAGGCTTTGCGACAGAGAACTGAGAGACAAGGTCCTCACGTGTCGGCCAATGCATAAGAACCAACACGCATACACCTCTGGTAAGTCCACTGAATCAGCATTACACATGGTGGTCAGCAGGATCGAGGAGGCTATACAAAATAAAGGCATCTGTCTAGCCACCTTTATTGACATCGAAGGGGCTTTCGACAGGACCAATTTTACTAGCATCAGCGCAGCCCTTCTCAGACATGGTGCAAACCCCGTGATGGCTGATTGGGTCAAGAACATGCTAAAAAACAGAGTGGTAAGATTCGCTAGAGGAGCCTCAGCAGCTTTAATCGCTAGAGGCTGCCCACAGGGAGGAGTCCTATCGCCCCTCCTGT